>CANNZV010002712.1:0-87107 GCA_947561585.1 Caprella mutica | reverse complement strand
CTCTAATCTAACACAGATACCGATACCACCTCTAATCTAACACAGATACCGATACCACCTCTAATCTAACACAGATACCGATACCACCTCTAATCTAACTCAGATACCGATACCACCTTTAATCTAACACAGATACCGATATAATTTCTTCGATACTTTTATTATATAAATTATTAAAATAACTTATATTGTAAATTATAATATTGAAATAAAGCAGTTGATTTGTAATATGGAGAAATATTAATAATCAGGCGGTGAAAAGTCCAGGCGGGGAAAAGTCCGGCGGGGAATAGTCCGTTTCCCAATAAAAATATAAGACCTCGTAGTTAAAGAGCAAAAATATGGAAAAAATTAAATTGCATAGTACAAATTGCAACAGTTTTTCCATTCACCACAGACAGTTTCAGGATAGAGCCTCTGGGTGCTATGTATATTATATTAAATTATTAATGCAAATTGTTTCAGTCTGTAATGGAATGTTCTTCCGAATGGCACCTAAAATCTTCTTGTGATATTCCAGGGACATCAAACACAAGGAAATGTCCATTACAAAATTCTATAATATAAATGTTTCCTATTATAACTAAATTTTTACAAAAAATATTCATTCCAATATTCTTATTATCCTCAAAAAACTGAACACATACTATGAATATAATCTGAAGTTTTACACAAACTGTTTTCATAACAAATTAAATCACATGTAAAAAGTTATATGGAATTGCTCTAATAAGTATGTAGTCAATTAATGAGGCCTTGAGATTATTGCAAAGATATTGAAATATAGTAAGATGCACAACTCTCAGAAACTTCTGTTTTAAAAAGCGCCATCTGGATTTGAAAGCGGGAACTAGAGTAACAACACTATTAGGTGTTCAGGCAGAAGTTATATACGGTTATACTGGATCAGCAGAAAAGTTATTCTAAGATCTACTAATTTTTATTATTATTGTAAGTTAGTTTCAGTTGAACAATGAAACTTACAATGTTTTGATCAACACCAAATGTTGTTGTTTCTTTTGTTCCCGCTTTCAAATCCAGATGGCGCCACAATGCACTGCTCTAACACAAATTTGTAAGAGTGATGTATCTTACTGCAGTACAATACCTTTGATTATACTGTGATACGAAAGGAATATCCCATGGATGGGAATTACATGAGAATCCTGAGTTAAGGAAATCGTTTCATGAAATATAGTGGAAATTATCTATTTTATTTCATTTTTTGTTGAAAAAAGTCTGTATAAAAATATGTTGGGCTACGTGCACCAGAAAATTTTCTCAAAAACTGATGCCTATATTGAAAGAATTAATTGAACAAAATGGGTTTCTTTTCTTAAGTTACATATGTGAAGATTTCAGAACAATCCCAAAATAAAAATAAAATGCAACGACGGCTATGTGGAACGTTTTCTATGATAAAGAAATAATAGAAAGCTTCACATTTCTTGGGGATAACTTTACTATTTCTTATCCTCAAATATGAGACACAAAGATTATTTTCAAAAACAAATAGGGATATTGAAAAAAGAATTGAAAATAAATAATCCGTAAAACAAATTCAAGGAATTCTAATTTTACCTAAAAAGTCTATGTCTTGTTTATGTAACTATAATTTCAATTTGAATAACTATATTATTCTCATTTACTCTGAAATAGAATTATTTTTCAATATTGTTTCAAATTTCGATGATTGCCAAGTTCTTATTCGTTAACCAAAAATTGAAAATGTCAGAGTCCATAAAATAGGGGAGGATGGTCATCAATGGGACAAAAAACACAGAAAGATTAATATTTCATTTACTATGGGCAAAGTATGAAAAATAAAAAAATCCATGTGTAATATAGATATTCCTTTATAAAATGAAACTAACTCGAATGTTATCACATATTCTGTTGACTAGTAAAAAAATTAAATAAAAAACAAAAAAAAAATTGTCCCATTGTACATATAACAGCACTGGTGAACAATGGGACATTCCCTGGTGAACGATGGGACAGTTTATCAAACTTGTATATTGTTGAGGTTATGGTCAAATTTCAAGTTCGAATTATCTTTTTATGTGGTCCCACACTCAATTGGTTCATATAATATCAGTTTATTGTCCTCTAGCCTCACCGATGCCATGTCAGGAACATTTGTAAAATTAAGTTCATTGCTCTCGAATTTTCGCCTAACTTCAATATTTCGTATTTATCTTTTTCATGCTTTTGGCCAACAGAATACGTTTTAGAAATCGAATCAAATTCTACAAGTTCATAAACCTTCATTTCCAACGTTTTCGGTAGAGATTGAAGTTCTTCAGACGAATGGATCAGTTAAATTAAGAGTTTTATACCAGACCAAGAACAATAGTTCACAGGCCATCTACGGCGGATATTTTATGAAGTGATTTCGAAGGCCTTATCCTTAGTGGCACCAGCAAACAGATCTTCTTTCTCTGGTGTATCCATTGCAATCATGCTGCGTCTTTTTCTTTTATTAGTGAAATTTGTTTTCTATGTAGTGCTTAGTGATGACATCAGATTGCTAAAGCCCTTGAACATGGTCGAAAGTCCCGCTTCAGTTGGAAACTCTGTTTCTACAAGAAGCCCTGAAGCTACAGTTCACGTTATTGTATCAAAAATAGATATTTATTGATTCATATGGAGTAACTAGACAGTTTGGTTGACAATAAGGCACTGTCCCATTGTTAACCAAATTTTCTGTCCCAATGATCAACATGACGCCATTTTGAAAACATATGGGAATAGCAGCTCAACTACAAAAGTATAAAGGCAATCCTTTCATATGATCATATTTTACATATTACTTAATATTATGTAAAAATGCCGTAAGCATATATGTTAAATTAACAGATTTATAACAATTGACACAAAGTACGAAAAATTTAGTTTTCCCACAACTAAAACACGTTTTCGCTTTTACACAGAGCTGACTGCACCCCAACCGCTGAATGCAATGCGAGTGAATGCACTGAAGTATGCCTAATTTACCATTAAGATTTTGTAACAAATTACCCTCTAATAAAAAAGTTATTCGGAATGTCCCATTGTTCCCAGTGTCCCACTGATGACCATCCTCCCCTACCATCTTAATACATTCTTTCTTCCATATCAATAAGTTTGTCATTCAGTATGTATGCCTAGGTATATAAGATGTTGATTGTACTTTGATAGAACCTACAATTACAATGATTCTAGAGACTAAACAGAATTTTTCCGTATACGTTATAATAAAACCCTAGTTGCAAGACAGTGTATACTTATATTGATGCCAATTAAACATCAGTAGCTTCATTGTGGATATAAAGAATGAACAATTATATTCCGAAGGGGAAAATTTGCATATAATCTCATTAAAATCTGAAGTCATAGTACCTAACTATTCTCAAAAAAGATTAAAAAGTTACATAACAATAATGTTTTTAATACTCATTAACCTTATTTAATGATACTGACTTTAACTTAGACAAAATATCCCTAAGATTTCAATTATGTTATAGTTCGTTATTTATTATTGCTTTTCTCAGGCACCCCCCGAGCATTTTATTGCATTGAAATAAGTTGAAAAGCTACAGATATAATATATTTTGGTTACTATGGTGTGAGAAATAGGCAAATATACTTCATGTATATTCTGCATGATATTAACAACAAGAACCAAGCTTATAAGTAACAGAACAACAATCCCAGGCACCACCTATAAACATTCGAGGCCCCAAAGGGGTGAGGGGCACCCCACTTTCAGAACCACTGACGGGCACCCCACTTTCAGAACCACTGACGGGCACCCCACTTTCAGAACCACTGCCGGGCACCCCACTTTCAGAACCACTGCCGGGCACCCCACTTTCAGAACCACTGCCGGGCACCCCACTTTAAGAACCACTGACGGGCACCCCACTTTCAGAACCACTGACGGGCACCACACTTTCAGAACCACAGACGGGCACCCCACTTTCAGAACCACTGACGGGCACCCCACTTTCAGAACCACTGACGGGCACCACACTTTCAGAACCACTGACGGGCACCCCACTTTCAGAACCACTGACGGGCACCCCACTTTCAGAACCACTGACGGGCACCCCACTTTCAGAAAAATAAGATAGTTTAGATAAAATATTCAAAAGCTTGAGAATCTCCTCCAAACAAATTTTCATTGTTTAAATCAATGAGGCTAATGTTCCTTATCATTTTACTGCAAACCACATCAAATTTGATGGCATATACGGATATAATCTTACAGTACTGGAAAAACAAAATTTTGTTTACGAAAAGGTTAATTAAACCAATTTCGTTGATTGCAATTGAATATATTTTTATATAATGATACGTCTTAATCATTCATTAACTTTTAGTTTTAGGGCTTTAACGGTTGTTTTCCTATTACCCTCACTTTCTCCAAATTTCCCATCAATTTCTCCCCACTCCCCTTCAGTTTTTCCCCTCCCTATCAAAGTCAAAAATCATTTTGATAACTGCACTAATTTGAATGAGAAGGAGAGGGAAAAAAACACCCCTGCATCTTTTTGTAAACAAAATGTTAGATTTTGGAAAAAAAATAATAATCAAAGTGATGGAGAATGAGGAAAATGGATTGAGAAATGGGAAAAAACTGATGGGGAATTGGAGAGAAACTGATGGGGAATTAGGAGAAAGTGAGGGTAATGGGGAACCAACCATTGAAGCACTTAAGGATGCTAAATTTTGTCAAACTAAGTGGTTATGAATAATCAGGACGTATCACTATATCAGTGTATTAAATTATATTCAATTGCAATCAATAAAATTGATTCAATTATTCCTTCGGTAAACAAAATGACGATTTTGAAGAATCCATAATAATTTTTCAGTACTGTATATGCTTTTAAAGATTTTTATAATAAAAACTCGATCAAACCTGCCTTTATTGCCGAAATGCTAATTTTCAGTCAGAAGAAAAAGAATGTACACCATTAGTTTTGAAGTTCAACTAGATAGGTATAATTAATCCAACATTAAATATACCTGTGAATGTATAAAACGGGAAAAACTTATTATAGAAACGTTTGCATTAAGTATTAATTTAAATCTGAAACACAGAGTGGAAATGCAATTTTCTTTTATGAAATTCAAATTTGAAATCAAAACAAAGAGTGTACAATCTTTTCCTTCAGCGTCATATTATTGTTTCGTACAATTGTTCCAAATTGATAATTAAAAACTTTAAAAGGATGTAAAAGTATATATGATGAACCGTATTGTATGCACTATGCAGATTAATGATACTAGACCTTATAGATCTATAATATTATGTAATAAACTTATTTTTTCTCGAACCCTGTAGAGGATTTTTAATGTACTTACAAGTGATTGAATTCTATAGGCACTTTGCGAAGTTTGGATGACACAAATAAAATCTATTGACTGAGAATAACTGGCTTTTCTAACTACTATTTGTTTTGATTGATTATTTTACTGGTAGTTACTGACTAGTTGCTCTGACTAGTTGTTCAATCAAACAAATAATGTATAAAAATCAATGTTCAATAACAGAAAAATATCAAATCGATATAAAAGAAATCGGAAAAAAGTTCCGGATAACAAAATAATTCGGAACCTAAAATGTGACACAAAACAAATCGTAAAAAACCTGTAAATGATGTAATTGACGGGTGGGATATTCCAAAAATAAAAACGACAAATTGGAAAAATATCAAATTCCTACTATTATTCAATTTATGCATATAGTAAAATTAGAACAACATCTCGTAGAAAAAGAAATTAAACGTATAAATCCTTAATATCAAGAAGTAACAGTTAAATATTATATACGTTTGCAAAGTCTAAATAGTTGGTGATGTATCAGAGTCCGTTAATTCTCAGAGTCTACTGTAGGACTATTGCTACTGTATGGTAACAAACTAACATTTCTCTATTGTGTCTGCAGTCACAATTTTAGACTCAATTGTTCAGTGCTCAATTTTCTTAGGACCCAATTGTCCTGGGCTCAATTAGCTTGGGGTTTGGGGCCTACTTGTTTTGTGCTCAATTGTCGGCGGGACGAATGGTCTGAGAATAATTGTCTTTTATATGCGTTTTCTATGATAACAGTAAAGAAAACGACGCTATTTGGGATAACTTTTCTATTTGTTCTATTCAACTTCATATTACTAAGATAATTATTAAAAAAAAACAAATAGGGAAAATAATTAAAACAATCTAAAGATATATATAATCCATTAAACAAATCAAGAAGTTCCCTAATGTTTTTCTTCAAATTAACCTGAGTTATTTAATTTGGAACAAAAAAAAATTGATACTCGTTACCAAAGCCATGCCAGTTATCTTCCACAATTTACTGTAAAAGTAAATCTTGCCGCATTTATTTCAACTCGCTTGCATTAAAGCGAAAATACTTGCGACCAATAACATGGATCATATACTCTTCTGAATAAAATATTTCAAAGCATAAAATTACCGTTTGTTCAATGTAACAAATTATATACATCGAAGTATCTATTAATTATTCGACTATACGGAATGAGAGTTAAGCTATGATTGACTTTTGAAACTTTTAATAAATTCACTGCTTTGAACTTTAATCACTGAGAATTAACTAATTGTTCCATATACTGGATCACTGTTTAATAGGCTTACTACTCGAACTTTAAATACAATTTTATTTCATTTAACTCATAGAAAATTAAATGTTCTTAAATTGTATCAATTATGAAGTTCATGTAACTTTCTCCGGTTTTATTATCATTTGTTAATAAGACTGAGTCATGATTAGATTATAAAAGCGGTGCCTTTCTGTATAATTGATTCATATCAGCATCTCAGTCTTTTCATTTATATTTTATTATTAAATTTACTATCAATGTAATAATTTCTATTACTAAAATTACATTGTCATTGAAATAAAAGTAAAAAACATTTATAATTCATAAGTTTTCTTTAATTAGAAATAAGAACAACTCAAATTAAGAGAACTTTTATTCTCTTTAGCAATTGCGTGAATAAATATTATAAAACAAAGAGAATATTTTTTCGAAATTATTTGTAATGGGAACATCAATTCATAGTCAATTGTTAACGAAATAATTTAAATAAAATCAATTGATTGTGTAATTTGTTCACATTAAATATATTTCCAATTAAATGATGATATTTACATAACAATCGTTCGAAGGTACTAAATTATATCGTTTAGTATGCAGTTTTTACTATCCGCTGTAACCGCCATTTCTTCTGTTACCGTTACGACCGTTACCGTTAGTTTGAGGAGCAGAGTAGCCGTTACCATTACCGTTGGTTTGTGGAGCAGAGTACCCGTTTGATGGAGCTTGTGGTCCATATCCAGTCTGGTCCACAGCACCAATCTGTTGGTTGAGAGCGTAGAAACTCTCGGCAGAACTGCAGTCAAAGTTGAACCACCAGTCGCACACAAAATATTGCTGGTTGAAAATGGTTCCATTGGGACACAAGAAAGAATCTTGCTGAACTGAACCACTCTCACGCAACTGACAAATGTGGAACACTTGGCATCCTGCTTCAGAAGCGGTATCGGCGTAGTACCCAGAAAAGTCCTGGGCTGTGCAATCGAATCCGGTGTCTGGGACAGAGGAAAAAACGGGGTAATCTTCTCCTGGAACTCCTCCACCGGGAATGTTCTCTGCCAGGGACTCCAGAGAGTCTTCACCAGGAGCTCCGTATCCGTTAGAGAGGCCGTTACTTCCACCATTGCGTCCATTGGTTCCTCCATTGCTGTAACCGTTAGCTCCTCCTCCATTGAAGCCGTTAGATCCACCATTTAATGGAGCAGAGTAGGAATTAGATGGAATAGATGGTCATCCTCCAGGAACTCCGTATCCATTGCTTGGAGCTGCAAACCTGTCGGCAGCTACGACTCCAAGAACAGCTGAAAGGAGATTCAAAGAGTTAATATCAGGAATTCAGCTGATATGAAGCAGCTATGCAACAAAGTGTACTTACCCAAAAGTACGATCTTATTCATGTTGGTAGGTGTTAGTGTGGAAGAGGTCAGTAAGATTCTGCTTGCTTGTCTAGCGCTCACTGAGTCTTATATAGGATCTAAATCACGGTCAAGAGCAGCAGAAGAAGAGCTCGGAATGGCTATTTGGAGCACAGAGTGACCTCTTCAAGGATGAGTTATAGCGGCATCTTCTTCATTGTGGTATCAGAGTCTATTGCAACTAATGTTGGTAGTGTGAAGATAATCTGCTTCTGGTGACCTTTTGATGAAATGAACTACAATTTAATATTTCACACGACTAGAAAAATCATAATTGATCTATATAATAGATAAATCTGTTACAGCTCTAATTATTAGTTCACAGGCAGCATTAATTTATGTGTATGGGATATCTTTGTAAGATGTATAACTTATAGTGAATATTATTAGTATTTTGATCAAAGTACTTCTCCTATAAGCAATTGTTAATCTATTTGCTAGAATTAAATATTGGCTACATTGTACCTTGAATTTAATGATGTTGAGTTAATTAACGTTATGATAATTCTAAAATAATTTTAAAATCAAACTTATTATTCATTTGTTTACGTCTTTGGAATGTTATTTGGTGGAATAATGATAGTATTGTTCATACATTCTAGCTTATCAGTTTACGGGTCGCATTTATTATTGCATGTGGTCTGAAGATACTTATTCTTTACTTGTTTTTGTATATAATTTGCTTAGATGTGGACTGTTTAAGAGTGGTTTTGACAGAGTTATCATTTGCAGAAATAATGATTTGGAAATGGTAAATAAAATAAATATACTTTATGTTGAAATATTTTCTTCATTACTGGAAAATTAATTATGAACTTTTCAAAATCAAAATTTTGTTTTTACAAAAAATGTTTGTTTAAAACCAAGTTCGGTGACTGCGATTGAATTTATTTCAATGCAATGATACGTCTTCATCATTCATTAACACTTAGTTTGACAACATTTAGCATCCGGAACTAAGAGCTTTAACGGTTAACTCCCCATTCCTTTTTCCACACTACCCTCATTATCTCTACAGGCCCCATAATTTTTTTCAAATTCCTCATCACTTTCGTCTCATTCCCCATAAATTTTCATCATTCCCCATCACTTTGATTATTATCGATTTTTTCAATATCGAACTTCTTTATAAAAAGGTGAATTAAATGGCAGTAAAAAACTGCAGAGTTGGGAGTTTTTTCCTCCTCCCAATTCAAAGTGCGGCAGGTCTAGAGATACTTATTCTTTTCTCGTCTTTGTACAGGGTGGGGGGTAAGTTTGGAAGCAAATGAAAGTGCATATTATAATCCAACGAAAAATATATTTAATAATTTACAGTTATGTATTATTACAAAAGGGTTTTAAGAATTCAAAAATCATCTTCTTGGACGATCAGTCAAGTCTCCTCTCTCATTAAAACGCTTCACACACTTCCAAACAGTCGATCTCGCTATTGAGAGAGTCTTTGAAATGACGGAATCTGACTTCCCGGCACGGTGTAGAGCAATAATGGCTTCTCTTTTGTCTGACATTTTTGAATTGACTAAATTTTTGTAAAAAATAACACTGCAACGTCATAATGTAGTGTCTCTACTATAGTTCAAACCCTATCACCTACTTAGGAACTTGTTTTTAAGAATTATATTAATGTTTGAAAAATTGTTTCCAAACCTACGCCCCACCCTGTATATAATTTGCTTAGATGTGGACTTTTGAAGAGTGGTTTTGACAGAGTTATCATTTGCAGAAATACGGACTTGAACATTTCTAACAGTTATTTATGTATAATTGGTGTAAACTTAAATGTTCAAATTCTAAATAATTCTTTCTTATTACATAATTTGATAAAATAGATTGACTAAATACAGTCAATCTATTTTTATTAAATTATGTAATAAGGAAGAATTATTCAGAAATTGAACATTTATGTATTATGCAAATTATAAATAACTATTGAAATGTATAATCTGAAAAAAATTAATCGTGAAGAACATTAAACCAATTTGTGATACTTTCTATTCTATTTATTTACCATTTTAATATCAATATTTCTGAAAATAGAAACAGAAAATGCTCTTGTCTAAAAAAATTATACAAGGTGTCCGACACTTTTGTTGCCAAACTTCAACATAGGGTAGCGATCGTCGAAATAAACACTTTTTATTCTATGAAGGTATAGTTTAAAATGCTTAGTTAAAGAGTTACAAGGACTTGAATTGGGTAAAAATAATTATAATTAGTAAAAAAAAACCGTGGCAATGAAATGAAATGATATTACGCCCCTAGATTTCTACTTATGTGGACATTTGAAGATTTTGTTGTATGAAACACAGATTCAATCCGAACAGGACCTGATCGGTAGGATTGTCGAAGTCTCTGTGAGGATTCGTGAAACTCCTGGTGTTTTTGCTCGCGTCCGCCAATCATTGGACAAACGTTTGAACGCTTGCATCGCAACAAATGGGCGGCAGTTTGAACACATTCTGTAAACATGTAACCTAATTTAAGATTATGTTTCTTGTGCTCATAATAGTTACTGTTAAGAATGTTTTGTTTCTTATCGCAACAACATAAATGGTACAGATACTACTTTCCTAGCCTTGTAACTCTTTAACTAAGCATTTTAGACCATACATTCATAGATTATAAAGTGTTTATTTCGATGAGTGTCACCTTATGTTAAAGTTGGGCAACAAAAGTGTCGGACACCCTGTACACAAAGACGAGAAAGGAATAAGTATCTTCAGACCACATGCAGTAATAAATGCGACCCGTAAACTGATAATCTAGAATGTATGAACTCTCCTATCATTATTTCACCAAACAGCCTTCCAAAAAACATAAATAAATAAATAAATATTTAGTTAGATTTTGAATTATCATAAAGTTAATTCACTCAACATCATTAAATTCAAGGTACAGTTCAACCTATATTTTATTTTAACGAATAAAATAACAGTGCACTTCAAAGAGAAGTAATATGACCAAAATCTCTCTGGTCCATATTGTACTAGCAGTTTCACCGCCGCGTTTTCACTGCCCTGTTTCCGCTTCTTCTAATTATTACAGTTAAATGAATGGAAAGTTTAGCAACGCTAGTATAGTATGCAAATTTGCTTTACATTCATTTAACCGTTATTAATTGAAGAGGCGTTAACAGGGCAGTGAAAACGTGGCAGTGTAACTGCTAGTATAGAATGGGCCTATATTTCTACTATAAAAAGAGCCGCGTCCGTCACAAAATAGGTTAAACAGTAATTCGACAGCGCCTCATAAAGTTGGCGTAAATAACAGAAAAATCAAAGAAGGAGTAATGCAAGAGAAAAAATATTAATTTGCCGCAGTATTATTGATACGGGGGTCACACTAAACTTATTAATTGGAAATATGAGAGTTTAGACCCTACAGAGTAAAAAATATAATTTTGGTAAATTAGATATATTGTATATGTATAATGTATATATACTGTGAATATGTTGCACATGAATATTTTCATAAACTCATTAAATTAATTAAACTCTCACTTATTGAACAACAGGTACTGTACCAGTAATAATAATATTCACTGTACTATATATATTATACGTCTTTCGATGATATCCCATACACATAAATCTATGCTACCTCCCTGCAAACATTTCCACATGGCATACACATGGATGCCATGTGGTTGGATGGTTATAATATGGCAATACGTTTTTAAGATGTATCATCCACATTGAAACAACCTAAACCCTAAAATAACAGATGTTAACCATGTGTAAATTACCACATCAAAACCACATGTCAATGACCATTTCAATAACAGAAGTAAACCATGTGTAATTTACCACATTAAAACCACATGTCAATGACCATTTCAATAACAGATGTTAAAATTACACATGGTTAACATCTGTTATTGAAATGGTAATTGACATGTGGTTTCAATGTGGTAAATTACACATGGTTAAAATCTGTTATTGAAATGGTAATTGACATGTGGTTTTAATGTGGTAAATTACACATGGTTAACATCTGTTATTGAAATGGTAATTGACATGCGGTTTCAATGTTGTAAATTACACATGGTTAACATCTGTTATTGAAATTGTCATTGACATGTGGTTGTAATGTGGTATATTACACATGATTAACTTCTGTTACTTTTGAACTCTAAATACAATTATGTGAAAAAAGACGATCAATCTATTCATTGTATAATTACGGTAGAACTCCACTATAGTCAACTCCTGTATAGTGAACCATCCTGTTTAGTAGAACCCTGTTTAATGAATTAACTTCTATAGTCAAAATATTTAGTTTAGTTTGCCACAAATTGCCTTGTTTTCTATGAATATCTATATAGTAAATTAGTTGTATTCCATGAAAGTTCTTCCAGTATAAATTTTCTTTAATGAAGTCATGTGTAGTGATCCTTTCTGATATTTAGAGTACTGAGAAATTAAATACACTGAATAATGAATATATTTGAAAAGAAAGAAATATTTTATGTAGTCTGCTATGATAATGCTAGTTGTCTATACAACTCTTATATCATCTACACTCTACAGCAAGGGTGGGCAAATGCAGCACTCATTGCTATTTTGGCACTCAGAGCAGCACTCGTGCCCACCAGGGAAAAGGTTCTTTATTTTCTTCCAAAGAAAATTTAGAGTTTTTAGCCATGACTGATTATAAATTACAAGGATTTATAATATAGAAGAGGATGGTAAACTAATTGAAGAACAGAATATTTGTAATTACCTTGATACTTTGATAGTTAATTTTATACGTTAATAAGGTATTTTTAGTTTATTGTTAAAGTAGTGCCGGTGTTTAAAAAATGTATATCTGACTCTTTTTATCTAGATCAGTTATTCTTACACTGGTAAGAATTTATGCAATCGTTTTTAATTCCTTTTTTGAATAAGTTGGGAAGCCATTGTCATTTATCCTGTGATTTTATGAATTAGTTAATAAATTTTTTATTACTTGAATGCAAAACGACTTTTTTTTGTTTTTATTGTGAAAAAAAAGTATAATTATGTATCATTTATTAATTGCTTTTAATTCAAATAATAAATATACTACAAATATTTATGTTCCAAATATGTACGATTGTACGTACCTCAATAAAATCTATCCCCCCTCCTCTCATTTTAATTACTCAGTATCCCCTGCAATTTAAGAAACGAAAAGAAAATGGTAACGGCACTTTTATTCCATATTTCGGCAATGAAAAACACAACATGTGCCCATCCCTGCTCTAAAGTGAAGTAAATCATCTAAAGTGAATATAAATTTATTAATTATAACTTTAAAAAACTACTTCTATCATGTCCAGGATGGCTTAGTGGATATGTCCCAGACTCAAAACAACAGCAAACTACAGGGACCCCAGTTCGATTCCGGAAACACCACTTCATTTCTTTCCCCATTTCTTCCAATTTAATTTGTATATAACAATATGTAACATTAAACTAAATAATATAGAGGCGAATTACATATAAACTATATACAGTAAATTAAGTAAGAAAAGGCAATAAAATTAGTAAGATCTTTTTGATTTCTTGACACATGGTACTGATGCGTGTTACACATGGTACTGATATGTGTTTCACATGGTATTGATATGGGTAACATATGGTACAGATATGGGTAACATATGGTACAGATATGGGTAACATATGGTACAGATATGAGTAACATATGGTACTGATATGGGTATTGGGTAACATATGGTACAGATATGGGTAACATATGGTATTGATATGGGTAACACATGGTAATGATATGGGTAACATATGGTATTGATATGGGTAACATATGGTACAGACATGGGTAGCATATGGTACAGATATGGTTAACATATGGTACAGACATGGGTAACATATGGTATTGATATGGGTAACATATGGTACAGATATGTGTTATACATGGTACTGGTATGTGGTTTTGTTATGGTTAACATGTGTATTCCATATGTTATACATGTGGCAAAACCACATGTATAACATATCGTCCAAGGTTCCAAAAATCAACATTGTAACCACATTGTTATAATGTGGACATAACCACATGGTATAGATGTGGAAATGTTTGCAGGGCTATAACCTAATAATTAGAGCTGTAATAGATTTATTAATTATATAGGGCATTTATCATTTTTCTAGTCGTGTGTAATATTAAATTATAGTTCAATTCATCAAAAGATCACCAGATTATCTTCACACTACCACCATTAGTTCCAATAGACTCTGATACCACAATGAAGAAGATGCCGCTATAACTCAGCCTTGAAGAGGTCACTCTGTGCTCCAAATAGCCACTCCGAGCTCTTTTTCTGCTGCTCTTGACCGTGATTCAGATCCTATATAAGACTCAGTGAGCACCAGACAAGCAAGCAGAACCTTACTGACCTCTTCCACACTAACACCTACCAACATGAATAAGATCGTACTTTTGGGTAAGTACACTTTGTAGCATAGCTGCTTCATATCAACTGCATTCCTGATATTAACTCTTTGAATCTCATTCCAGCTGTTCTTGGAGTCGTAGCTGCCGATAGGTTTGCTGCCCCAAACAATGGATACGGAGCTCCTGGAGGAAGACCCTCTGCTCCATCTAACTCCTACTCTGCTCCATTGAACGGTGGATCTAACGGCTTCATTGGAGGAGGAGCTAACGGTTACGGTAATGGAGGATCCAATGGACGCAATGGTGGAAGTAACGGCCTCTCCAACGGATACGGAGCTCCTGGTGAAGACTCTCTGGTGTCCCTGGCAGAGAACATTCCCGGTGGAGGAGTTCCAGGAGAAGATTACCTCGTTCTTGCCTCTGTCCCAGACACTGGATTCGACTGCACAGCCCAGGACTTTTCCGGGTACTACGCCGATACCGCTTCTGAAGCAGGATGCCAAGTGTTCCACATTTGTCAGTTGCGTGAGAGTGGTTCAGTTCAGCAAGATTCTTTCTTGTGTCCCAATGGAACCATTTTCAACCAGCAATATTTTGTGTGCGACTGGTGGTTCAACTTTGACTGCAGTTCTGCCGAGAGTTTCTACGCTCTCAACCAACAAATTGGTGCTGTGGACCAGAATGGATATGGACCACAAGTACCGTCAAACGGGTACTCCGCTCCTCAAACCAACGGTAATGGTAACGGTTACTCCGCTCCTCAAACCAACGGAAATGGCAACGGGTACTCTATTCGTTAAACCAATGGTAATGGTAACGGTTGTAACGGAAACGGAAGAAATGGCGGTTACAGCGGATAGTAAGAACTGCATACTAAACGATGTATGTAACTAAGTACCTCCGAACGATTGTTATGTAAATATGTAATATTTACTTTCATTTAATAGAAATATTTATGCAATGTT
This sequence comes from Caprella mutica, assembly GCA_947561585.1. Lineage (NCBI taxonomy): Eukaryota > Metazoa > Arthropoda > Malacostraca > Amphipoda > Caprellidae > Caprella > Caprella mutica. Next base: position 71,741 of record CANNZV010002712.1, on the reverse strand, counting down.
TGCAAATTTTATATTCAATTGATTTAATTTAATTTATTTACATCACTAAGACTGGTTCCATACGGTTAATTTCGAAAACGGTTCTTTTTGTCTTATAATATTTATTTTCATAACTGCTAAATATAATACAAAATCTCTTAATATGAGTTGTTTTTGTTCCTAATTAAAGAAAAACTTTCCAGTTAATAATATGTTATGACTTTCTGAAAAAATAAGTATTTCTTTTCTTTGACTGCTATGTAGCTAGACTCACTGCCCGCCCGGTAGTGAGTCTGAAAGTGGGGTGCCCGTCAGTGGTTCTGAAAGTGGGGTGCCCGTCAGTGGTTCTGAAAGTGGGGTGCCCGGCAGTGGTTCTGAAAGTGTGGTGCCCGGCAGTGGTTCTGAAAGTGGTGTGCCCGGCAGTGGTTCTTAAAGTGGGGTGCCCCTCACTCCTTTGGGGCCTCGAATGTTTATAGGTGGTGCTTGGGATTGTTGTTCTGTTACTTATAAGCTTGGTTCTTGCTGTTAATATCATGCAGAATATACATGAAGTAAATTTGCCTGTTTCTCACACCATAGAAACCAAATATATTATAATTGTAGCTTTTCAACTTATTTCAATGCAACACAATGCTCAGGGGGTGCCTGAGAAAAGCAATAATAAATAACGAACTATAATATAATTGAAATCTTAGGGATATTTTGTATAAAATAAAGTCAGTTTCATTAAATAAGGTTAATGAGTATTAATAACATTATTGTTATGTAACCTTTTAATCTTTTTTGAGAATAGTTAGGTACTATGACTTTAGATTTTAATGAGATTATATGCAAATTTTCCCCTTCGGAATATAATCGTTCATTCTTTATATCCACAATAAAGCTACTGATATCAGTATTGTCTATCATTTACGCTGGAAATGAATGTGTCGATTAACTGTTTATGTTTAATTGGCAAAAACAAAAGTGTCGGATACCCTGTACAATTTGTTTAGATAAGAGTAGTTTTGACAGAGAGCTTTTTCTATTTTTTATTTTCAGAAATAATGATATTGAAATGGTAAATAAATAAAATAAAAAGTATCACAAATTAGTTCAATGTTCTTCACAATTAAATTTTTCAGATTATACATTTTAATAGCTATTTATAATTTGCATTATACGTAACTGTTCAATTTCTGAATAATCTTCCTTATTACATATTTTAATAAAATTAGATTGACTGTATTTAGTCAATCTATTTTATTAAATTATATTTTGTTGCAAACCACATCAAATTTGATGGCATATACCGATATAATCTTAGGCCCCGTTTACATTGAGGCTCTTTTGCACACTCTGAGTGTTGAAACAACGGGTAAACGCGCAGTGGAGGGGCAAACCAACACTCGAGGCTCATTTCAACATTCACCTTGGCCATTCTTTTCGACACTCTGAGTGACACTCACTGTGGCTCAGTCAGTCCATTGATGCACCATGGGGAGGTTGTTAACATCGAAGCTCCTGCAAAATGGCTGGCAACGAGTAGAACTGCTGTTGAACAGCTAATTAATCTATATAGGACTCACGAATGCCTTTGGAAATCATAAAGTAAAGCATATAAAAATAGAAATTTAAGATAGAGAGCAATAATGACATTAAACAAAATTTATTATTATTGCAACCTATAATGAAGAGCATTGTGTTTTTATATATGTATAAATTCATCACGCTCAAGAAATTTATCTTATAAAAACTCAATATTTTCCCAAAACTCAAAATTTTCTCACAACACAAAATTTTTCCAAAACAAAATTTTCAATAACACAAAATTTTCCGAAAACTCAAAATTTTCCGAATAGGTTGGTTGTGAAGATTTTCCGAAAACTCAAAATTTTCAGAAAATTCATTGAATTAAAATTCAATTTCCATGAAAAAACAGTTATTTTTAACGGGATAGTACACTAGTTATTAATATTAGGTAGAGGTGGAGAAGATGTAAAAACTGAAATTCAAACTATACGGAACTAACACCGTAATAAAGTCAACGAATTGAAAAAATCTGATAAAGTTTATGAAACAGATGAAATTTATGTACCATAGCTTTGGTGCTATAAATTATTTAATGTTGTTACACTAGGGGCTCTGCCCCTCTGCCCAATGTGACAACATTTCTCGCCATCGAATCTGAAATACCAACAAAGAACTCTCGCACCGTCTCAATCTGCCCGCCAAACGCTTTTCAAATGTGAACAGTCAAGACTCTTTTTGAGTGTGCACTTGCCCGTTGCCCGTGGATGTGAGCTTCCAATGTGAGTGTCAATGTAAACGGGGCTTTAGGCCCCTTTCACACGAGTCACTCAGTGACCGTCACTGGTGACAGTCACTAGCTGCCTCGTGTGAAAGGCTTGGCAACTAGTGACCGTCACTGCAACAAATCATGCTAGGAAACACTCAATCTAAAAAATAATTAGAATGCCTTCATCATTTGAGGAGTTACTCTTATTGATTTTACTGTTCAAGAAGGAAGAGACACTCTCTCGAAAAAGATAACAATGCAAAGGCACGAGATCTCCAGATTAGAGATGGGACGATACCATCTCTAATCTAACACAGATACCGATATAATTTCTTCGATAATTCTATTATATAAATTATTAAAATAACTTATATTGTAAATTATTATATTAAAATAAAGCAGTTGATTTGTAATATGGAGAAATATTAATAATCAGGCGGGGAAAAGTTCGGCGGAGAGAAGTCCAGGCGGGGAAAAGTCCGGCGGGGAATAGTCCGTTTCCCAATAAAAATATAAGACCTCGTAGTTGAAGAGCAAAAATATGGAAAAAATTAAAATACCTAGTACAAATTGCAACAGTTCTCCCATTCACCACAGACAGTTTCAGGATAGAGCCCCTGGGTGCTATGTATATTATATTAAATTATTAAAGCAAATTGTTTCAGTTTGTAATGGAATGTTCTTCCGAATGGCACCTAAAATCTTCTTGTGATATTCCAGGGACATCAAACACAAGGAAATGTCCATTACAAAATTCTATAATATAAATGTTTCCTATTATAACTAAATTTTTACAAAAAATATTCATTCCAATATTCTTATTATCCTCAAAAAACTGAACACATACTTTGAATATAATCTGAAGTTTTACACAAACTGTTTTCATAACAAATTAAATCACATGTAAAAAGTTATATGGAATTGCTCTAATAAGTATGTAGTTAATTAATGAGGCCTGGAGATTATTGCAAAGATAATAAACTATAGTAAGATACACAACTCTCAGAAACTTCTGTTTTAAAAAGCGCCATCTGGATTTGAAAGCGGGAACTAGAATAACAACACTATTAGGTGTTCAGGCAGAAGTTATATACAGTTATACTGGATCAACAGAAAAGTTATTCTAAGATCTACTAATTTTTTTTAATATTGTAAGTTAGTTTCAGTTGAACAATGAAACTTACAATGTTTTGATCAACACCAAATGTTGTTGTTTCTTTTGTTCCCGCTTTCAAATCCAGATGGCGCCACAATGCACTGCTCTAACACAAATTTGTAAGAGTGATGTATCTTACTGCAGTACAATACCTTTGATTATACTGTGATACGAAAGGAATATTCCATGGATGGGAATTACATGAGAATCCTGAGTTAAGGAAATCGTCTCATGAAATGTAGTGGAAATTATCTATTTTATTTTATTTTTTGTTGAAAAAAGTCTGTATAAAAATATGTTGGGCTACGTGCACCAGAAAATTTTCTCAAAAACTGATGCCTAAATTGAAAGAATTAATTGAACAAAATGGGTTTCTTTTCTTAAGTTACTTATGTGAAGATTTCAGAACAATCCAAAAAATAAAAATAAAATGCAAAGACGGCTATGTGGAACGTTTTCTATGATAAAGAAATAATAGAAAGCTTCACATTTCTTGGGGATAACTTTACTATTTCTTATCCTCAAATATGAGACACAAAAATTATTTTCAAAAACAAATAGGGATATTGAAAAAAGAATTGAAAATAAATAATCCGTAAAACAAATTCAAGGAATTCTAATTTTACCTAAAAAGTCTATGTCTTGTTTATGTAACTATAATTTCAATTTGAATAACTATATTATTCTCATTTACTCTGAAATAGAATTATTACTCAATTGTTTCAAAATTCGATGATTGCCTAGTTCTTTTTCGTTAACCAAAAATTGAAAATGTCAGAGTCCATTAAATACCATCTTAATACATTCTTTCTTCCACATCAATAAGTTTGTCATTCAGTATGTATGCCTAGGTATATAAGATGTTGATTGTACTTTGATAGTACCTACAATTACAATGATTCTATAAGAGACTATAGACAGAATTTTTCCGTATACGTTATAATAAAACCCTAGTTGCAAGACAGTGTATACTTATATTGATGCCAATTAAACATAAACAGTTAATCGACACATTCATTTCCAGTGTAAATGATAAACAATACTGATATCAGTAGCTTTATTGTGGATATAAAGAATGAACAATTATATTCCGAAGGGGAAAATTTGCATATAATCTCATTAAAATCTAAAGTCATAGTACCTAACTATTCTCAAAAAAGATTAAAAGGTTACATAACAATAATGTTATTAATACTCATTAACCTTATTTAATGATACTGCACACAGAGAAAGGATTAGTTGAAGCAAATCATATTTGATTTGTTTTGACTAAATTTTATGGTTTATCTGTGCGCCTACCTACGTGGTGAGTTGCAGGTACTATTTAATATGAGTTAAATTGACGTTGGTTAAAACAACACATATGTGAGTTGATTATTTTTAATTTCCGATGGTCACAACAACTACCTGTGATAGTCAAAACTGCTCGTGATGGTTGAACCAATTATATGTAATGGTTAAAACAACTACAGAACAAGGTTACATCAACTACTTGTGTATGTTTCTCCAATCACTCCTATGTGTTATACCAACTACTCGTGTAGGTTATACCAACTACTCGTGTAAGTTATACCAACTATTCGTGTAGGTTATAACAACTACTCGTGTAGGTTACATTAACTACTCGTATAGGTGATATCAACTACTCATGTAGGTTATATCAACTACTCGTGTAGGTTATACCCACTGCTTGTTTAGGTTATACCAACTACTCGTGTAGGTTATACCAACTACTCGTGTAAGTTATACCAACTATTCGTGTAGGTTATAACAACTACTCGTGTAGGTTACATTAACTACTCGTATAAGTTATATCAACTACTCGTGTTGGTTATATCAACTACTCGTGTAGGTTATACCCACTGCTTGTTTAGGTTATACCAACTACTCGTGTAGGTTATACCAACTACTCGTGTAGGTTATACCAACTACTCGTGTAGGTTACATTAACTATTATAGTGTAGGTTGAAATATCGGACTAGTTAGCAGTAGCCAGACTTTTTACAAGACTTTTTCAGTCACTATATTTACTCTATTAAATTATAATCTAGAGTTAGGTCCCGGTATCAATTAGATTAGACTATTTATTTTCTAGGACCAAATCTAACATGTTCACATTTATTTTCTACTTTTGCTTCTGTGATATGCATACTATTTTAATTTTATAAAATAATTGATCACCTAGGCCTATCCTTGCTTTTTGAAATGTTTTCGATCCTATGAATTGATATATGGTTATCAGTTGTAAATTAATAGATTAGATTGAATAAGTAATCTCATCAGGTCAGTTTATAAATAAGTAGTTAGATGACATAAATAACTTTACGTAGTGATAAATAGGTAGGCTAGATGAATTAATTAACCAGGCTAGATTACAAAAGTTGATAAATCTTTGATATGCTGCAATTGTACTATATTAATGAATAATAAATTAATTATAAAGCCTTTATCTTCTAAACCATATTTTAGTGCAATTCATCTTACTCATAGGCACTGATATTGAAATATGCTAATAGAATTACCAAGGTCAAATTGAAAACGAAATATAAACATGTAAGTTTTAGATTTATTATTTAAAAGTTTAATTTGAATTCTCGTCACTTTCTTTCACGACTGTAGGTTGCCAATTCCTGAAATAAGAGATTCGTATATTAATATATATTGAATAAAAATTCACAGTATCGTTCATATACATTATCAATAACATCACTTACTCTTTTTCCTTTTGTGATGAGATAGCGACAGCTTCGATATTCTTTCCATGACTGGAATCCCTAAAAGCATATGAAAAAGTAAGAGCTAATCATATTGCAAATACATATTTAGAATTCATCTAATATTTTCAAATACTTACTTTGACCTAGCATAATTGTTCCTGAACCATTCAAAGGAATTGAAGAAGACTCCGATAGTTGATGACGTTTATCTACTCCATCAATTCTTCATCAAGATCTGAAAGTAGATTCAGAAAATATAGAAAGCCATATATTAATAAAGAAATGAAAAGAATTATTAACTGAGAATTCTTTCATATAGGTAAATTATTTATATAAAATGTTAAACTAATTATAAATCTTCAGATGCAGTATAAATTTAGCTCTAATAAATGCAATGGATTTTTCTAGCTAATCCTCATAATTTTGCTCATTATACACTCATAATGTAGACTTTAATTAAATACCAAGAAAGTATAATATATCAAAAGGCTCACCTCTGGTTGGAGTTCTCCCTGCTAAATCCCTGGACGGTGTTCTCCTCCGACTACCTCCCTGGATGGAGTTCTCCCAGTCATAGAAAACTAGGGTCAAGTAGGTAAATTGCGGCACTTTAAATAACTGCGGTCTCTTATCTCAGAAACATTAATAACCATCATGACTTCAAGGCACTCGTGAAATGAATAGAACCTATCATAAATTGAGCTTAAATTATGATGTTCAACAATTCAGTATATAGCTAAACTAATTTCAGAATGATTTTGAGACTCTCTTAATAGGGTCACAATTAGAAATTAAAGAACCGAATTTGGCTGTGTAACCCTACCTATAGGTACACCAACTAGTTTTAAAATATATAGATTATCAGACCACTTTACTCAAGATACTAGGATAAGTTCCGAAATATAGGACGGCTCCACATTTTCGGTCGCGTAAGAAAAACTATATTAAATTAACTTTTATTTTAATTAGCTATTAGGTAGCTATATACTATATTTCATACGTGACCGAAAATTTGAAATCGCCTGATAATTTGGAACTTACCCTATTCTGAGGACAGCGCAGTAACTGCCTAGCCTATGTAGAAGGGGTGTAGGTCATAAGCCCCCCCGACATGAGCCTCCCCGGTCATGAGCCCCCCTAGGTCATAAGCCCCCCCCCCCCCGGTCAAGAGCCCCCCCGATCATGAGCCCTCCCGGTCATGAGCCCCCCTGTTTTTAAATCCTTATTTACCTATACTATTTAATCCTTATTGACACTTTTGTAGTTCATTACTGAATAGACATAAAATATTTGTATATCGGCGGGCGTGCCGCCTCCGAACCCCCTGCCAGATCATTAAACAATCATGAAGTGTGCAGTACAACAAACTAGCGGATACAACAAACTACATTAGTAACTCTCAGTTATTTCTATCTAAGTACACCAGATAAATAAGATAACAGTCTTTGTGGGTTACATTATCACACTATGTCATAGTTGTTTTAACTCACACCTAAACTTACAAAAAAGTAGCGCCAACTCTCATAGTAAGTTAATTCATACACTGCAGAATACATTGGATTAACAGTCTTTGTGGGTTACTATAACACACTATGTCATAGTTGATTTAACTCGCACCTAAACTCAAAAAAGTAGCACCAACTCTCATAGTAAGTGAATTAATACACCAGATACATTGAATTGACAATATTTGTGAGTTACTTCAACACACTATGTCATAGTTGTTTTAACATATGTTCGAACTCCCAAAATGTAACTCCAACTCTCATAGTAAGTTGATTCAATCCATAAAATGATTTGAATTAACAATGTTTGGTGACACACACGTCATAGTTGTTTTGACACACGTGAAAACATGAATATAGTCAAACCAACTCACGTAATAAATTGATTCAAAGCATAAATTGTTGACCCATTAAATATGAGTAAACTTTTTTCTCTGTGTGACTTTATTTTATACAAAATATCCCTAAGATTTCAATTATGTTATAGTTCGTTATTTATTATTGCTTTTCTCAGGTAGATTGAAAAACTACAATTATAATATATTTGGTTTCTATGGTGTGAGAAACAGGCAAATATACTTCATGTATATTATGCATGATATTAACAGCAAGAACCAAGCTTATAAGAAACAGAACAACAATCCCAGGCACCACCTATAAACATTCGAGGCCCCAAAGAAGTGAGGGGCACCCCACTTTCAGAATTACTGCCGGGCACCCCACTTTCAGAACCACTGCCGGGCACCCCACTTTCAGAACCACTGCCGGGCACCCCACTTTCAGACTCACTACCGGGCGGGCAGTGAGTCTAGCTACATAGCAGTCAAAGAAAAGAAATACTTATTTTTTCAGAAAGTCATAAAATATTATTAACTGGAAAGTTTTTCTTTAATTAGGAACAAAAACAACTCATATTAAGAGATTTTGTATTATATTTAGCAGTTGTGAAAATAAATATTATAAGACAAAAAGAACCGTTTTCGAAATTAACCGTATGGAACCAGTCTTAGTGATGTAAATAAATTAAATTAAATCAATTGATTATAAAATTTGCTAACATTGCATAAATATTTCTAATAAATGAAAGTAAATATTGCATATTTACATAACAATCGTTCAGAGGTACTTAGTTATATCGTTTATTATGCAGTTCTTACTATCCGCTGTAACCGCCATTTCTTCCGTTTCCGTTACGACCGTTACCATTACCGTTGGTTTGACGAATAGAGAACCCGTTACCATTTCCGTTGGTTTGAGGAGCGGAGTAACCGTTACCATTACTGTTGGTTTGTGGAGCGGAGTACCCTTTTGATGGAGCTTGTGGTCCATATCCATTCTGGTCCACAACACCAATCTGTTGGTTGAGAGCGTAGAAACTCTCGGCAGAACTGCAGTCAAAGTTGAACCACCAGTCGCACACAAAATATTGCTGGTTGAAAATGGTTCCATTGGGACACAAGAAAGAATCTTGCTGAACTAAACCACTCTCACGCAACTGACAAATGTGGAACACTTGGCATCCTGCTTCAGAAGCGGTATCGGCGTAGTACCCGGAAAAGTCCTGGGCTGAACAGTCGAATCCGGTGTCTGGGACAGAGGCAAGAACGGGGTAATCTTCTCCTGGAATACCTCCACCGGGAATGTTCTCTGCCAGGGACTCCAGAGAGTCTACACCAGGAGCTCCATATCCGTTGGAGAGGCCGTTACTTCCACCATTGCGTCCATTGGATCCTCCATTACCGTAACCGTTAGCTCCTCCTCCGTTGAAGCCTTTAGATCCACCGTTTGATGGAGCAGAGTAGGAGTTAGATGGAGCAGATGGTCTTCCTCCAGGAGCTCCATATCCATTGCTTGGAGCTGCAAACCTGTCGGCAGCTACGACTCCAAGTACAGCTGGAATGAGATTCAAAGAGTTAATATCAGGAATTCAGCTGATATGAAGCAGCTATGCTACGAAGTGTACTTACCCAAAAGTACGATCTTATTCATGTTGGTAGGTGTTAGTGTGGAAGAGGTCAGTAAGGTTCTGCTTGCTTGTTTGGCGCTCACTGAGTCTTATATAGGATCTAAATCACGGTCAAGAGCAGCAGAAGAAGAGCTCAGAGTGGCTATTTGGAGCACAGAGTGACCTCTTCAAGGCTGAGATATAGCGACATCTTTTTCAATGTGGTATCAGAGTATCAAAATAATTTTCAGTCATTAGAATTTTGCTTATCATGTTCACCAATAATTGAAAGAATTTATATTTCCACTTTATCATTTATTAAATGTGAGGAATAAGGCCCATACTATACTAGCAGTTACAAAGCAGCATTTTCAGTGCCCTCTTTCCGCCTTTTTAAATTCAAACCTATACTAGGCTGTGAAGATGCGCATATACGCCGCGGTTGAAACGCTTCGAAATCTATACTGGGCAGTTAAAACGCGCCAGATATGCTTTGCAGTCTATACACGGCGTTTCCTATCATTTTCCCCTTCCTTTATTATATTTATTATCCAGGAATAATAATTCTAGAGCAATATTTTCTTCCCATACTCTGACGGGGACTGTTCGATTTTTGGCGTGAACTGTGATGAACAAAACCGACAATGTTCAAACTATAGAAAAATGAATTATATGAGATAATATATGAATATTTTGGAACAAAGAAGGAATATGAATATTTACTATATCTAAATTTTTATTTTCGCATTAGGAGGTATCATAAAATGTACCTAATAATAACATCAGAAATGATACAATAGCGAGATGTAGTAAGAATGATTGATACCAAGTTATCGTACCAACAGTCGCTGGAAATTTAAAATGACTGTATTGGAACAAGTTCTACTTTACTGGTCTGTGTGTGTGCTTATACTTTGACTGCCGCGGTGAAACTGCTTGAAACTGCCCTATATAGTATGACAATAAGTGAAAATGCGGCGGTACTAACGCCTCTAGATGCGTTACCACCACCTACCGCCGTATAGCAGCGACGACAGCTAAGGCGGTAGAAACGTTAGTATAGTATGCAAATCAGCATTCCAATCATTTAACTGTGATTAATTGAAGACGCTTAAACATGGCAGTGAAAATGCGGCAGTGTAACTGCTAGTATAATATAGGCCTAATGAATTTATTAAATTATGTTATATATATTCATTTTCCTAACAAAGGGTGATTCATAAACAACCGACCATTTTCATTTGTTTTTTCAAAAAAAAACTAATATACCTAGAGTAACATTCGGGAATTTTTTTCTCTTCCCGGCTATTAAACGACATCTAAAGGATAGTCAAAGTTCACTAGACAATGTTCTTTAGTTACTACATGTTCTTTTCTTGTGTAACGTTCACAATTGATTTAAGTTATCTCTGAAAGTCAATGTGGTAAAATATTAAAAATACAGAAAACCCTTTTCTCCCACTCAGAACTACTGTTCAGTTTGGCATAATTTGCCAGCAAAGCGTGTTGCCTTTCACTTGGTCCTCATAATTACGATAGTGATCACGAATATAACTTTCACTGTGATTAACGAACGATATTAAGATTACAGGCAGAGCCTGCTTTAAGTCAAAAATCAAAAATCATACCTCACATCAACTTAGAAATTGAAGTTTAGCATTGTATTCTATCAACAAAAAATCAAAGAATGTTTGCAAGGCTCACTTATACTGTGTATCATATTTTGTATGGTTCCTTCAATATAAATTTAATTTTTTTTTAATTGTTTTCCGGTACAACTGATGAAGTATAAGCTCGGGGTCCTGTTATAACAGCGAAGTCTACTTAAAACGGGGTCTGCCTGTATATCATAGCAGGGTTTGATTCATTGTTAACAGAATGAAGAACTCTTTTTATGGAGAACATTTCAGAAAGTGTCAAATCTCTCGTTTTGGACGTATTTCTGATATATAACACCAATTGATTCATTCTGCGGAGATTTGATAAATTAAAACGTGTATTTACAAAGAAAAACTGTTATACAGGAACTAAAAACTTTAAAAATGAATATCCAACTTTTGCATGTTGGAGGTGGGAAGGAAATTTTTTGGAGTAGGTGATGTGACAGATAGTAAAAAGATCACGTACGCGACATTGTTTGGCGAACGGTGGCTGTCTATCAGTAGATATTTTAACAACAAAACAATGAAGAAAATGTTCCCTTTTCAATAGACTCAATTTGTTTCAATACTCCAGGTTTATAATTTTGTATTCTATTTACAAATGAAATGCGTTATTGTGTATTAATCACCCAGTAAATTTATTTTTTGGAGTAGCAACCATCAATTTTTTTTTGTATGCTCGATAAAATACGGATAGTCACCAAAATATAATATCTTGGCTGTATAATCCTGCTCGACTTTGTATATCTAAATTAATGTTAATTGGTTCGATTGAATTAAAACTTGAATATTCAATGACAATATGAAACCAGGGAATAAGGTTTGTTTACGTGGATAATAATTGCGATAATTACTGCTTAGGTATGATAACCACCATTATCAGTGTTTATCACCTTAGCAAGTATTGCGGCAATGCATATTATGTGGTGTACAATGCAATGGTTCGTGAAATTTTGCCAGGTGGAATTTTCCAAGTGTGGAATTTTGCCAGGAGGATTTTTTCCCGGAAGAATTTACCCCGCGGGAAAATTGGTAAATCAAAAGTTTAAATGCGAGAATTAATATACATAAATATATTTTTAGAGTCACAAAATTGTAAATAAAATAGATCTATTTAAAATCATTACAGGAGACCTTTTAATTTAACTGCTTTATAATTAGACAGCATTTTAGTTGAAAAAAATGCCATGTTTTATAATGTGATCAAAAATATGAAACAGTGCGATAACTCTAATTTTCAACATATTGTACTTTTTGAATTTATTTACCAAATGTTAAATAGTTACAAATTTGAAAAACAAATGAATTTGAATCAACATAAAATAATTTCAGAACATCTTTTAATCTGAATGTTATATATTCCGAAATAATTTTAGAGTATACTTATCACCGTAATTGAAAAAGTATATGTATTAATTCTAACAAACAATAATCTTACACTAACCAGGTCACAATAGAAGGCAAGAGACTAACGCTGGTAAACATATAACATAAAAAGATTAAAAGGTTACATAACAATAATGTTTTTAATACTCATTAACCTTATTTAATGAAACTGACTTTATTTTATACAAAGTATTCCCTAAGATTTCAATTATATTATAGTTCGTTATTTATTATTGCTTTTCTCAGGCACCCCCTGAGCATTGTATTGCATTGAAATAAGTTGAAAAGCTACAGATATAATATATTGGGTTTCTATGGTGTGAGAAACAGGCAAATATACTTCATGTATATTCTGCATGATATTAACAGCAAGAACAAAGCTTATAAGTAACAGAACAACAATCCCAGGCACCACCTATAAACATTCGAGGCCCCAAAGGGGTGAGGGGCATCCCACTTTCAGAACCACTGCCGGGCACCCCACTTTCAGAACCACTGACGGGCACCACACTTTCAGAACCACTGACGGGCACCCCACTTTCAGAACCACTGACGGGCACCCCACTTTCAGAACCACTGACGGGCACCCCACTTTCAGAACCACTGACGGGCACCCCACTTTCAGAACCACTGACGGGCACCCCACTTTCAGAACCACTGCCGGGCACCCCACTTTCAGAACCACTGACGGGCACCCCACTTTCAGAACCACTGACGGGCACCACACTTTCAGAACCACTGCCGGGCACCACACTTTCAGAACCACTGCCGGGCACCACACTTTCAGAACCACTGACGGGCACCACACTTTCAGAACCACTGCCGGGCACCACACTTTCAGAACCACTGACGGGCACCACACTTTCAGAACCACTGACGGGCACCCCACTTTCAGAACCACTGCCGGGCACCCCACTTTCAGAACCACTGCCGGGCACCACACTTTCAGAACCACTGACGGGCACCCCACTTTCAGAACCACTGACGGGCACCTCACTTTCAGAACCACTGACGGGCACCACATTTTCAGAACCACTGACGGGCACCCCACTTTCAGAACCACTGACGGGCACCCCACTTTCAGAACCACTGACGGGCACCCCACTTTCAGAACCACTGACGGGCACCCCACTTTCAGAAAAATAAGATAGTTTAGATAAAATATTGAAAAGCTTGAGAATCTCCTCCAAACAAATTTTCATTGTTTAAATCAATGAGGCAAATGTTTCTTATCATTTTACTGCAAACTGCATCAAATTTGATGGCATATACGGATATAATCTTGCAGTACTGGAAAAACAAAATTTTGTTTACGAAAAGGTTAATTAAACCAATTTCGTTGATTGCAATTGAATATATTTTTATATAAAGATACGTCTTAATCATTCATTAACTTTTAGTTTTAGGGCTTTAACGGTTGTTTTCCTATTACCCTCACTTTCTCCAAATTTCCCATCATTTTCTCCCCACTCCCCTTCACTTTTTCCCCTCCCTATCAAAGTCAAAAATTATTTTGATAACTGCACTAATTTGAATGAGAAGGAGAGGGGAAAAAAAGCACCCCTGCATTTTTTTGTAAACAAAATGTTAGATTTTGAAAAAAAATAATAATAATCAAAGTGATGGAGAATGAGGAAAATGGATTGAGAAATGGGAAAAAACTGATGGGGAATTGGAGAGAAACTGATGGGGAATTAGGAGAAAGTGAGGGTAATGGGGAACCAACCATTGAAGCACTTAAGGATGCTAAATTTTGTCAAACTAAGTGGTTATGAATAATCAGGACGTATCACTATATCAGTGTATTAAATTATATTCAATTGCAATCAATAAAATTGATTCAATTATTCCTTCGGTAAACAAAATTTTGATTTTGAATAATTCATAATAATTTTTAAGTACTGTATATGTTTTTAAAGGTTTTTATAATAAAAACTCGATCAAACCTGCCTTTACTGCCGACATGCTAATTTTCAGTCAGAAGAAAAAGAATGTACACCATTAGTTTTGAAGTTCAACTAGATAGGTATAATTAATCCAACATTAAATATACCTGTGAATGTATAAAACGGGAAAAACTTATTATAGAAACGTTTGCATTAAGTATTAATTTAAATCTGAAACAAAGAATGGAAATGCAATTTTCTTTTATGAAATTCAAATTTGAAATCAAAACAAAGAGTGTACAATCTTTTCCTTCAGCGTCATATTATTGTTTCATACAATTGTTCCAAATTGATAATTAAAAACTTTGAAAGGATGTAAAAGTATATATAATGAACCGTATTGTATGCACTATGCAGATTAATGATACTAGACCTTATAGATCTATAATATTATGTAATAAACTTATTTTTTCTCGAACCCTGTAGAGGATTTTTAATGTACTTACAAGTGATTGAATTCTATAGGCACTTTGCGAAGTTTGGATGACACAAATTGAATCTATTGACTGAGTATAACTGGCTTTTCTAACTACTATTTGTTTTGATTGATTATTTTTACTGGTAGTTACTGACTAGTTGCTCTGACTAGTTGTTCTAATTGATTTGTACAACTATTGGGACCTGTGGAAATTCCACGGGAAGAGAAATATTCAATCAAACAAATAATGTATAAAAATCAATGTTCAATAACAGAAAAATATCAAATCCATATAAAAGAAATCGGAAAAAAGTTCCGGATAACAAAAAAATACGGAACCTAAAATATGACACAAAACAAATCGTAAAAAACCTGAAAATGATGTAATTGACGGGTGGGATATTTCACAAATAAAAACGACAAATTGGAAAAATATCAAATCCCTGCTATTATTCAATTTATGCATATAGTAAAATTAGAGCAACATCTCGTAGAAAAAGAAATTAAACGTATAAATCCTTAATATTGAGAAGTAACAGTTAAATATTATATACGTATGCAAAGTCTAAATAGTTGGTGATGTATCAGAGTCCGTTAATTCTCAGAGTCTACTGTAGGACTATTGCTACTGTATGGTAACAAACTAACATTTCTTTATTGTGTCTGCAGTCACTTTTTTAGGCTCAATTGTTCAGTGCTCAATTTTCTTAGGACCCAATTGTCCTGGGCTCAATTAGCTTGGGGTTTGGGGCCTACTTGTTTTGGGCTCAATTGTCGGCGGGACGAATGGTCTGAGAATAATTGTCTTTTCTATGCGTTTTCTATGATAACAGTAAAGAAAACGACGCTATTTGGGATAACTTTTCTATTTGTTCTATTCAACTTCATATTACTAAGATAATTATTAAAAAAAACAAATAGGGAAAATAATTAAAACAATCAAAAGATATATATAATCCATTAAACAAATCAAGAAGTTCACTAATGTTTCTCTTCAAATTTACCTGAATTATTTAATTTGGAACAAAAAAAAATTGATACTCGTTACCATAGCCATGCCAGTTATCTTCCACAATTTACTGTGAAAGTAAATCTTGCCGCATTTATTTCAACTCGCTTGCATTAAAGTGAAAATACTTGCGACCAATAACATGGATCAAATACTCTTCTGAATAAAATATTTCAAAGCAGAAAATTACCGTTTTTTCAATGTAACAAATTATATACATCAAAGTATCTATTAATTATTCATCTGTACGGAATGAGAGTTAAGCTAGGATTGACTTTTGAAACTTTTAATAAATTCACTACTTTGAACTTTAATCACTGAGAATTAACTAATTGTTCCATATACTGGATCACTGTATATGCTTACTACTCGAACTTTAAATACAATTTTATTTCATTATAACTCTCAGAAAATTAAATGTTCTTAAATTGTATCAATTATGAAGTTCATGTAACTTTCTCCGGTTTTATTATCATTTGTCAATAAGACTGAGTCGTGATTAGATTATAAAAGCGGTGCCTTTCTGTATTTGATTCATATCAGCCTCTCAGTCTTTTCATTTATATTTTATTATTAAATTTACTATTAATGTAATAATTTCTATTACTAAAATTACATTGTCATTGAAATAAAAGTAAAAAACATTTATAATTCATAAGTTTTCTTTAATTAGGAACAAGAACAACTCAAATTAAGAGAACTTTTATTCTCTTTAGCAATTGCGTGAATAAATATTATAAAACAAAGAGAATATTTTTTCGAAATTATTTGTAATGGGAACATCAATTCATAGTCAATTGTTAAGGAAATAAATTGAATAAATAAATAAATCAATTGATTGTGTAATTTGTTCACATTAAATATATTTACAATTAAATGATAATATTTACATAACAATCGTTCGAATGTAGTAAATTATATCGTTTAGTGTGCAGTTTTTACTATCCGCTGTAACCGCCATTTCTTCTGTTACCGTTACGACCGTAACCGTTAGTTTGAGGAGCAGAGTAACCGTTACCATTACCGTTGGTTTGTGGAGCAGAGTACCCGTTTGATGGAGCTTGTGGTCCATATCCAGTCTGGTCCACAGCACCAATCTGTTGGTTGAGAGCGTAGAAACTCTCGGCAGAACTGCAGTCAAAGTTGAACCACCAGTCGCACACAAAATATTGCTGGTTGAAAATGGTTCCATTGGGACACAAGAAAGAATCTTGCTGAACTGAACCACTCTCACGCAACTGACAAATGTGGAACACTTGGCATCCTGCTTCAGAAGCGGTATCGGCGTAGTACCCAGAAAAGTCCTGGGCTGTGCAATCGAATCCGGTGTCTGGAACAGACGCAAGAACGGGGTAATCTTCTCCTGGAACTCCTCCACCGGGAATGTTCTCTGCCAGGGACTCCAGAGAGTCTTCACCAGGAGCTCCGTATCCGTTAGAGAGGCCGTTACTTCCACCATTCCGTCCATTGGTTCCTCCATTGCTGTAACCGTTAGCTCCTCCTCCATTGAAGCCGTTAGATCCACCATTTAATGGAGCAGAGTAAGAATTAGATGGAATAGATGGTCTTCCTCCAGGAGCTCCGTATCCATTGCTTGGAGCTGCAAACCTGTCGGCAGCTACGACTCCAAGAACAGCTGAAAGGAGATTCAAAGAGTTAATATCAGGAATTCAGCTGATATGAAGCAGCTATGCAACAAAGTGTACTTACCCAAAAGTACGATCTTATTCATGTTGGTAGGTGTTAGTGTGGAAGAGGTCAGTAAGATTCTGCTTGCTTGTCTAGCGCTCACTGAGTCTTATACAGGATCTAAATCACGGTCAAGAGCAGCAGAAGAAGAGCTCAGAATGGCTATTTGGATTACAGAGTGACCTCTTCAAGGCTGAGTTATAGCGGCATCTTCTTCATTGTGGTATCAGAGTCTATTGCAACTGATGGTGGTAGTGTGAAGATAATCTGGTTCTGGTGACCTTTTGATGAAATGAACTACAATTTAATATTTCACACGACTAGAAAAATGATAATTGATCTATATAATAGATAAATCTATTACAGCTCTAATTAACAGTTCACAGGCAACATTGTGTATGGGATATCTTTGTGAGATTATAGTGAATATTATTAGTATTTTGATCAAAGTACTTCTCTTATAAGCAATTGTTAATCTATTTGCTAGAATTAAATATTGGCTACATTGTACCTTGAATTTAATGATGTTGAGTTGATTAACGTTATGATAATTCTAAAATAATTTTAAAATCAAACTTATTATTCATTTGTTTACGTCTTTGGAAGGTTGTTTGGTGAAATAATGATAGTATTGTTCATACATTCTAGCTTATCAGTTCACGGGTCGCATTTATTACTGCATGTGGTCTGAAGATACTTATTCTTTCCTTGTCTTTGTATATAATTTGCTTAGATGTGGACTTTTGAGGAGTGGTTTTTGACAGAGTTATCATTTGCAGAAACACGGACTTGAACATTTCTAACAGTTATTTATGTATAATAGGTGTAAACATAGATGTTCAAATTCTAAATAATTCTTTCTTATTACATAATTTAATAAAATATATTGACTAAATACAGTCAATCTATTTTTATTAAATTATGTAATAAGGAAGAATTATTCAGAAATTGAACATTTATGTATTATGCAAATTATAAATAACTATTGAAATGTATAATCTGAAAAAAATTAATCGTGAAGAACATTAAACCAATTTGTGATACTTTCTATTCTATTTATTTACCATTTTAATATCATTATTTCTGAAAATAGAAACAGAAAAAGCTCTTGTCTAAAAAAATTATACAGGGTGTCCGACACTTTTGTTGCTAAACTTCAACATAACGTAGCGATCGTCGAAATAAACACTTTTTATTCTATGAAGGTATGGTCTAAAATGATTATTTAAAGAGTTACAAGGACTTTAAGTTGGGTAAAAATAATTATAATTAGTAAAGAACCCGTGGCAATGAAATGAAATGATATTACACCCCTAGATTTCTACTTATGGGGACATTTGAAGATTTTGTTGTATGAAACACAGATTCAATCCGAACAGAACCTGATCGGTAGGATTGTCGAAGTCTCTGTAAGGATTCGTGAAACTCCTGGTGTCTTTGCTCGCGTCCGCCAATCATTGGACAAACGTTTGAACGCTTGCATCGCAACAAATGGGCGGCAGTTTGAACACATTCTGTAAACATGTAACCTAATTTAAGATTATGTTTCTTGTGCTCATAATAATTACTGTTAAAAATGTTTTGTTTCTTATCGCAACATTAAAAAAATAATGTTAACTAACAATCATAAATGGTACAGATACTACTTTCCTAGCCTTGTAACTGTTTAACTAAGCATTTTAGACCATACATTCATAGATTATAAAGTGTTTATTTCGATGAGTGTCACCTTATGTTAAAGTTGGGCAACAAAAGTGTCGGACACCCTGTACACAAAGACGAGAAAAGAATAAGTATCTTCAGACCACATGCAGTAATAAATGCGACCCGTAAACTGATAATCTAGAATGTATGAACTCTCTTATCATTATTTCACCAAACAGCCTTCCAAAAAACATAAATAAATAAATAAATATTTAGTTAGATTTTGAATTATCATAAAGTTAATTCACTCAACATCATTAAATTCAAGGTACAGTTCTACCTATATTTTATTTTAACAAATAAAATAACAGTGCACTTCAAAGAGAAGTAATATGACCAAAATCTCTCTATGGCCCATATTGTACTAGCAGTTTCACCGCCGCGTTTTCACTGCCCTGTTTTCGCTTCTTCTAATTATTACAGTTAAATGAATGGAAAGTTTAGCAACGCTAGTATAGTATGCAAATTTGCTTTACATTTATTTAACCGTTATTAATTGAAGAGGCGTAAACAGGGCAGTGAAAACGTGGCAGTGTAACTGCTAGTATAGAATGGGCCTATATTTCTACTATAAAAAGAGCCGCGTCCGTCACAAAATAGGTTAAACAGTAATTCGACAGCGCCTCATATAGTTGGCGTAAATAACAGAAAAATCAAAGAAGGAGTAATGCAAGAGAAAAAATAATAATTTGCCGCAGTATTATTGATACAGGGGTCACACTAAACTTATTAATTGAAATTATAAGAATTTTGACCCTAAAGAGTAAAAAATATAATTTTGATAAATTAGATATATTGTATATGTATAATGTATATATACTGTGAATATGTTGCACATGAATAATTTCATAAACTCATTAAATTAATTGAACTCTCACTGATTGAACAACAGGTACTGTACCAGTAATAATGATATTCACTGTACTACATATGTATATTATACATCTTTCAATGATATCTAACACACATAAATCTATGCTACCTATAACCTAATAATTAGAGCTGTAATAGATTTATCAATTATATAGATCAATTATCATTTTTCTAGTCGTGTGAAATATTAAATTATACTTCAATTCATCAAAAGATCACCAAATTATCTTCACACTACCACCATTAGTTCCAATAGACTCTGATACCACAATGAAAAAGATGCCGCTATAACTCAGCCTTGAAGAGGTCACTCTGTGCTCCAAATAGCCACTCTGAGCTCTTCTTCTGCTGCTCTTGACCGTGATTTAGATCCTATATAAGACTCAGTGAGCACCAGACAAGCAAGCAGAACCTTACTGACCTCTTCCACACTAACACCTACCAACATGAATAAGATCGTACTTTTGGGTAAGTACACTTTTTTAGCATAGCTGCTTCATATCAACTGAATTCCAAATGTTAACTCTTTAAATCTCATTCCAGCTGTTCTTGGAGTCGTAGCTGCCGACCGGTTTGCTGCCCCAAACAATGGATACGGAGCTCCTGGAGGAAGACCCTCTGCTCCATCTAACTCCTACTCTGCTCCATTAAACGGTGGATCTAACGGCTTCAATGGTGGAGGAGCTAACGGTTACGGTAATGGAGGATCCAATGAACGCAATGGTGGAAGTAACGGCCTCTCCAACGGATACGGAGCTCCTGGTGAAGACTCTCTGGAGTCCCTGGCAGAGAACATTCCCGGTGGAGGAGTTCCAGGAGAAGATTACCCCGTTCTTGCCTCTGTCCCAGACACTGGATTCGACTGCACAGCCCAGGACTTTTCCGGGTACTACGCCGATACCGCTTCTGAAGCAGGATGCCAAGTGTTCCACATTTGTCAGTTGCGTGAGAGTGGTTCAGTTCAGCAAGATTCTTTCTTGTGTCCCAATGGAACCATTTTCAACCAGCAATATTTTGTGTGCGACTGGTGGTTCAACTTTGACTGCAGTTCTGTCGAGAGTTTCTACGCTCTCAACCAACAGATTGGTGCTGTGGACCAGAATGGATATGGACCACAAGCTCCATCAAACGGGTACTCTGCTCCACAAACCAACGGTAATGGTAACGGTTACTCCGCTCCTCAAACCAACGGAAATGGTAACGGGTACTCTATTCGTTAAACCAATGGTAATGGTAACGGTCGTAACGGAAACGGAAGAAATGGCGGTTACAGCGGATAGTAAGAACTGCATACTAAACGATATAACTTAGTACCTCCGAACGATTGTTATGTAAATATGTAATATTTACTTTCATTTAATAGAAATATTTATGCAATGTTTGCAAATTTTAAAATCAATTGATTTAATTTAATTTATTTACATCAATAAGACTGGTTCCATGCGGTTAATTTCGAAAATGGTTCTTTTTGTCTTATAATATTTATTTTCATAACTGCTAAATATAATACAAAATCTCTTAATATGAGTTGTTTTTGTTCCTAATTAAAGAAAAACTTTCCAGTTAATAATATGTTATAACTTTCTGAAAAAATAAGTATTTCTTTTCTTTGACTGCTATGTAGCTAGACTCACTGCCCGCCCGGTAGTGAGTCTGAAAGTGGGGTGCCCGGCAGTGGTTCTGAAAGTGGGGTGCCCGGCAGTGGTTCTGAAAGTGGGGTGCCCGGCAGTGGTTCTGAAAGTGGGGTGCCCCTCACCCCTTTGGGGCCTCGAATGTTTATAGGTGGTGCCTGGGATTGTTCTGTTTCTTATAAGCTTTGTTCTTGCTGTTAATATCATGCAGAATATACATGAAGTATATTTGCCTGTTTCTCACACCATAGAAACCAAATATATTATATCTGTAGCTTTTCAACTTATTTCAATGCAATACAATGCTCAGGGGGTGCCTGAGAAAAGGGATAATAAATCGAACTATAACATAATTGAAATCTTAGGGATATTTTGTATAAAATAAAGTCAGTATCATTAAATAAGGTTAATGAGTATTAATAACATTATTGTTATGTAACCTTTTAATCTTTTTTGAGAATAGTTAGGTACTATGACTTTAGATTTTAATGAGATTATATGCAAATTTTCCCCTTCGGAATATAAATGTTCATTCTTTATATCCACAATAAAGCTACTGATATCAGTATTGTCTATCATTTACACTGGAAATGAATGTGTCGATTAACTGTTTATGTTTAATTGGCGAAAACAAAAGTGTCGGACACCCTGTACAATTTGTTTAGATAAGAGTAGTTTTGACAAAGAGTTATTTCTATTTATATTTTCAGAAATAATGATATTGAAATGGTAAATAAATAAAATAAAAAGTATCACAAATTGGTTTAATGTTCTTCACAATTAATTTTTTCAGATTATACATTTTTATAGCTATTTATAATTTGCATAATACATAAATGTTCAATTTCTGAATAATTCTTCCTTATTACATAATTTAATAAAAATAGATTGACTGTATTTAGTCAATCTATTTTATTAAATGATATTTTGTTGCAAACCACATCAAATATGATGGCATATACGTATATAATCTTAGGCCCCTTTCACACGAGTCACTCAGTGACCGTCACTGGTGACAGTCACTAGCTGCCTCGTGTGAAAGGCTTGGCAACTAGTGTCCGTCACTGCAACCAATCATGCTAGAAAACCCTCAATCGAAAGAATAATTAGAATGCCTTCATCATTTGAGGAGTTACTTCAATTGATTTTACTGCTCAAGAAGGAAGAAACACTCTCTCGAAAAAAAAGGCAATCGCATGAGATCTCCAGATTAGAGATGGACCGATACCACCTCTAATCTAACACAGATACCGATACCACCTCTAATCTAACACATATACCGATACCATCTCTAATCTAACACAGATACCGATACCATCTCTAATCTAACACAGATACCGATACCATCTCTAATCTAACACAGATACCGATACCACCACTAATCTAACACAGATACCCATACCACCTCTAATCTAACACAGATACCGATACCACCTCTAATCTAACACAGATACCGATACCATCTCTAATCTAACACAGATACCGATACCACCTCTAATCTAACACAGATACCGATATAATTTCTTCGATACTTTTATCATATAAATTATTAAAATAACTTATATTGTAAATTATAATATTAAAATAAAGCAGTTGATTTGTAATATGGAGAAATATTAATAATCAGGCGGGGAAAAATCCAGGCGGGGAAAAGTCCGGCGGGGAATAGTCCGTTTCCCAATAAAAATATAAGACCTCGTAGTTAAAGAACAAAAATATGGAAAAAATTAAAATAGATAGTACAAATTGCTACAGTTCTCCCATTCACCACAGACAGTTTCAGGATAGAGGCCCTGGGTGCTATGTATATTATATTAAATTATTATTGCAAATTGTTTCAGTCTGTAATGGAATGTTCTTCCGAATGGCACCTAAAATTTTCTTGTGATATTCCAGGGACATCAAACACAAGGAAATGTCCATTACAAAATTCAATAATATAAATGTTTCCTATTATAACAAAATTTTTACAAAAAATATTCATTCCAATATTCTTATTATCCTCAAAAAACTGAACACATACTATGAATATAATCTGAAGTTTTACACAAACTGTTTTCATAACAAATTAAATCACATGTAAAAAGTTATATGGAATTGCTCTAATAAGTATGTAGTCAATTAATGAGGCCTTGAGATTATTGCAAAGATAATAAACTATAGTAAGATACACAACTCTCAGAAACTTCTGTTTTAAAAAGCGCCATCTGGATTTGAAAGCGGGAACTAGAGTAACAACACTATTAGGTGTTCAGGCAGAAGTTATATACGGTTATACTGGATCAACAGAAAAGTTATTCTAAGATCTACTAATTTTTTTAATATTGTAAGTCAGTTTCAGTTGAACAATGAAACTTACAATGTTTTGATCAACACCAAATGTTGTTGTTTCTTTTGTTCCCGCTTTCAAATCCAGATGGCGCCACAATGCACTGCTCTAACACAAATTTGTGAGAGTGATGTATCTTACTGCAGTACAATACCTTTGATTATACTGTGATACGAAAGGAATATCCCATGGATGGGAATTACATAAGAATCCTGAGTTAAGGAAATCGTCTCATGAAATGTAGTGGAAATTATCTATTTTATTCCATTTTTTGTTGAAAAAAGTCTGTATAAAAATATGTTGGGCTACGTGCACCAGAAAATTTTCTCAAAAACTGATGCCTAAATTGAAAGAATTAATTGAACAAATTGGGTTTCTTTTCTTAAGTTACATATGTGAAGATTTCAGAACAATCCAAAAAATAAAAATAAAATGCAACGACGGCTATGTGGAACGTTTTCTATGATAAAGAAATAATAGAAAGCTTCACATTTCTTGGGGATAACTTTACTATTTCTTATCCTCAAATATGAGACACAAAAATTATTTTCAAAAACAAATAGGGATATTGAAAAAAGAATTGAAAATAAATAATCCGTAAAACAAATTCAAGGAATTCTAATTTTACCTAAAAAGTCTATGTCTTGTTTATGTAACTATAATGTCAATTTGAATAACTATATTATTCTCATTTACTCTGAAATAGAATTATTTTTCAATATTGTTTCAAATTTCGATGATTGCCTAGTTCTTTTTCGTTAACCAAAAATTGAAAATGTCAGAGTCCATAAAATAGGGGAGGATGGTCATCAATGGGACAAAAAACACAGAAAGATTAATATTTCATTTACTATGGGCAAAGTATGAAAAATAAAAAAATCCATGTGTAATATAGATATTCCTTTATAAAATGAAACTAACTCGAATGTTATCACATATTCTGTTGACTAGTAAAAAAATTAAATAAAAACAAAAAAAATTTGTCCCATTGTACATATAACAGCACTGGTGAACAATGGGACATTCCCTGGTGAACGATGGGACAGTTTATCAAACTTGTATATTGTTGAGGTTATGGTCAAATTTCAAGTTCGAATTATCTTTTTATGTGGTCCCACACTCAATTGGTTCATATAATATCAGTTTATTGTCCTCTAGCCTCACCGATGCCATGTCAGGAACATTTGTAAAATTAAGTTCATTGCTCTCGAATTTTCGCCTAACTTCAATATTTCGTATTTATCTTTTTCATGCTTTTGGCCAACAGAATACGTTTTAGAAATCGAATCAAATTCTACAAGTTCATAAACCTTCATTTCCAACGTTTTCGGTAGAGATTGAAGTTCTTCAGACGAATGGATCAGTTAAATTAATAGTTTTATACCAGACCAAGAACAATAGTTCACAGGCCATCTACGGCGGATACTTTATGAAGTGATTTCGAAGGCCTTATCCTTAGTGGCACAAGCAAACAGATCTTCTTTCTCTGGTGTATCCATTGCAATCATGCTGCGTCTTTTTCTTTTATTAGTGAAATTTGTTTTCTATGTAGTGCTTAGTGATGACATCAGATTGCTAAAGCCCTTGAACATGGTCGAAAGTCCCGCTTCAGTTGGAAACTCTGTTTCTACAAGAAGCCCTGAAGCTACAGTTCACGTTATTGTATCAAAAATAGATATTTATTGATTCATATGGAGTAACTAGACAGTTTGGTTGACAATAAGGCACTGTCCCATTGTTAACCAAATTTTCTGTCCCAATGATCAACATGACGCCATTTTGAAAACATATGGGAATAGCAGCTCAACTACAAAAGTATAAAGGCAATCCTTTCATATGATCATATTTTACATATTACTTAATATTATGTAAAAATGCCGTAAGCATATATGTTAAATTAACAGATTTATAACAATTGACACAAAGTACGAAAAATTTAGTTTTCCCACCACTAAAACACGTTTTCGCTTTTACACAGAGCTGACTGCACCCCAACCGCTGAATGCAATGCGAGTGAATGCACTGAAGTATGCCTAATTTACCACTAAGATTTTGCCTAAAAAGTCTATGTCTTGTTTATGTAACTATAATTTCAATTTGAATAACTATATTATTCTCATTTACTCTGAAATAGAATTATTTTTCAATATTGTTTCAAATTTCGATGATTGCCTAGTTCTTATTCGTTAACCAAAAATTGAAAATGTCAGAGTCCATTAAATACCATCTTAATACATTCTTTCTTCCACACTAATTTACCACTAAGATTTTGTAACAAATTACCCTCTAATAAAAAAGGTATTCGGAATGTCCCTTTGTTCCCAGTGTCCCACTGATGACCATCCTCCCCTACCATCTTAATACATTCTTTCTTCCATATCAATAAGTTTGTCATTCAGTATGTATGCCTAGGTATATAAGATGTTGATTGTACTTTGATAGAACCTACAATTACAATGATTCTAGAGACTAGACAGAATTTTTCTGTATACGTTATAATAAAACCCTAGTTGCAAGACAGTGTATACTTATATTGATGCCAATTAAACATCAGTAGCTTTATTGTGGATATAAAGAATGAACAATTATATTCCGAAGGGGAAAATTTGCATATAATCTCATTGAAATTTAAAGTCATAGTACCTAACTATTCTCAAAAAAGATTAAAAGGTTACATAACAATAATGTTTTTAATATCATTAACCTTATTTAATGAAACTGACTTTATTTTATACAAAGTATTCCCTAAGATTTCAATTATATTATAGTTCGTTATTTATTATTGCTTTTCTCAGGCACCCCCTGAGCATTGTATTGCATTGAAATAAGTTGAAAAGCTACAGATATAATATATTTTGGTTACTATGGTGTGAGAAATAGGCAAATATACTTCATCAATATTCTGCATGATACTAACAGCAAGAACCAAGCTTATAAGTAACAGAACAACAATCCCAGGCACCACCTATAAACATTCGAGGCCCCAAAGGGGTGAGGGGCACCCCACTTTCAGAACCACTGACGGGCACCCCACTTTCAGAACCACTGACGGGCACCCCACTTTCAGAACCACTGCCGGGCACCCCACTTTCAGAACCACTGAGGGGCACCCCACTTTCAGAACCACTGACGGGCACCCCACTTTCAGAACCACTGACGGGCACCCCACTTTCAGAACCACTGCCGGGCACCCCACTTTCAGAACCACTGCCGGGCACCCCACTTTCAGACTCACTACCGGGCGGACAGTGAGTCTAGCTACATAGCAGTCAAAGAAAAGAAATACTTATTTTTTCAGAAAATCATAAGATATTATTAACTGGAAAGTTTTTCTTTAATTAGGAACAAAAACAACTCATATTAGGAGATTTTGTATTATATTTAGCAGTTGTGAAAATAAATATTATAAGACAAAAAGAACCGTTTTCGAAATTAACCGTATGGAACCAGTCTTAGTGATGTAAATAAATTAAATTAAATCAATTGATTATAAAATTTTCTAAAATTGCATAAATATTTCTAATAAATGAAAGTAAATATTACATATTTACATAACAATCGTTCGGAGGTACTAAGTTATATCGTTCAGTATGCAGTTCTTACTATCCGCTGTAACCGCCATTTCTTCCGTTACCGTTACGACCGTTACCATTACCGTTGGTTTGACGAATAGAGTACCCGTTACCATTTCCGTTGGTTTGAGGAGCGGAGTAACCGTTACCATTACTGTTGGTTTGTGGAGCGGAGTACCCGTTTGATGGAGCTTGTGGCTTATATACATTCTGGTCCACAGCACCAATCTGTTGGTTGAGAGCGTAGAAACTCTCGGCAGAACTGCAGTCAAAGTTGAACCACCAGTCGCACACAAAATATTGCTGGTTGAAAATGGTTCCATTGGGACACAAGAAAGAATCTTGCTGAGCTGAACCACTCTCACGCAACTGACAAATGTGGAACACTTGGCATCCTGCTTCAGAAGCGGTATCGGCGTAGTACCCGGAAAAGTCCTGGGCTGAGCAGTCGAATCCGGTGTCTGGGACAGAGGCAAGAACGGGGTAATCTTCTCCTGGAATTCCTCCACCGGGAATGTTCTCTGCCAGGGACTCCAGAGAGTCTACACCAGGAGCTCCGTATCCGTTGGAGAGGCCGTTACTTCCACCATTGCGTCCATTGGATCCTCCATTACCGTAACCGTTAGCTCCTCCTCCGTTGAAGCCTTTAGATCCACCGTTTGATGGAGTAGAGTAGGAGTTAGATGGAGCAGATGGTCTTCCTCCAGGAGCTCCATATCCATTGCTTGGAGCTGCAAACCTGTTGGCAGCTACGACTCCAAGAACAGCTGGAATGAGATTTAAAGAGTTAACATCAGGAATTCAGATGATATGAAGCAGCTATGCTACGAAGTGTACTTACCCAAAAGTACGATCTTATTCATGTTGGTAGGTGTTTCTGCGGAAGAGGTCAGTAAGGTTCTGCTTGCTTGTTTGGCGCTCACTGAGTCTTATATAGGATCTAAATCACGGTCAAGAGCAGCAGAAGAAGAGCTCAGAGTGGCTATTTGGAGCACAGAGTGACCTCTTCAAGGCTGAGATATAGCGGCATCTTTTTCAATGTGGTATCAGAGTATCAAAATAATTTTCAGTCATTAGAATTTTGCTTATCATGTTCACCAATAATTGAAAGAATTTATATTTCCACTTTATCATTTATTAAATGTGAGGAATAAGGCCCATACTATACTAGCAGTTACAAAGCAGCATTTTCAGTGCCCTCTTTCCGCCTTTTTAAATTCAAACCTATACTAGGCTGTGAAGATGCGCTTATACGCCGCGGTTGAAACGCTTCGAAATCTATACTGGGCAGTTAAACGCGCCAGATAGGCTTTGCAGTCTATACACGGCGTTTCCTATCATTTTCCCCTTCCTTTATTATTATCCAGGAATAATAATTCTAGAGCAATATTTTCTTCCCATACTCTGACGGGGACTGTTCGATTTTTGGCGTGAACTGTGATGAACAAAACCGACAATGTTCAAACTATAGAAAAATGAATTATATGAGATAATATATGAATATTTTGGAACAAAGAAGGGATATGAATATTTACTATATCTAAATTTTTATTTTCGCATTAGGAGGTATCATAAAATATACCTAATAATAACATCAGAAATAATACAATAGCGAGATGTAGTAAGAATGATTGATACCAAGTTATCGTACGAACAGTCGCTGGAAATTTAAAATGACTGTATTGGAACAAGTTCTACTTTACTGGTCTGTGTGTGTGCTTATACTTTGACTGCCGCGGTGAAACTGCTCGAAACTGCCCAATATAGTAAGACAATAAGTGAAAATGCGGCGGTACTAACGCCTCTAGATTCGTTACCACCACCTACCGCCGTATAGGAGCGACGACAGCTAAGGCGGTAGAAACGTTAGTATAGTATGCAAATCAGCATTCCAATCATTTAACCGTTATTAATTGAAGACGCTTAAACATGGCAGTGAAAATGCGGCAGTGTGCTAGTATAATATAGGCCTAATGAATTTATTAAATTATGTTATATATATTAATTTTCCTAACATAGGGTGATTCATAAACAACCGACCATTTTCATTTGTTTTTTACAAAAAAAAACTAATATACCTAGAGTAACATTCGGGAATTTTTTTCTCTTCCCGGCTATTAAAACGACATCTAAAGGATAGTCAAAGTTCACTAGACAATGTTCTTTAGTTACTACATGTTCTTTTCTTGTGTAACGTTCACAATTGATTTAAGTTATCTCTGAAAGTCAATGTGGTAAAATATTAAAAATACAGAGAACCCTTTTCTCCCACTCAGAACTACTGTTCAGTTTGGCATAATTTGCCAGCAAAGCGTGTTACCTTTCACTTGGTCCTCATAATTACGATAGTGATCACGAATATAACTTTCACTGTGATTAACGAACGATAGTAAGATTACAGGCAGACCCTGCTTTAAGTCAAAAATCAAAAATCATACCTCACATCAACTTAGAAATTGAAGTTTAGCTTGGAATTCTATTAACAAAAAATCAAAGAATGTTTGCAAGGCTCACTTATACTGTGTATCATATTTTGTATGGTTCCTTCGATATAAATTTAATTTTTTTTAAATTGTTTTCCGGTACAACTGATGAAGTATAAGCTCGGGGTCCTGTTATAACAGCGAAGTCTACTTAAAGCGGGGTCTTCCTGTATATCATATTATTTCTAAGTTCATTTAGTGCAGGGCTTGATTCATTGTTAACAGAATGAAGAACTCTTTTTATGGAGAACATTTCAGAAAGTGTCAAATCTCTCGTTTTGGACGTATTTCTGATATATAACACCAATTGATTCATTCTGCGGAGATTTGATAAATTAAAACGTGTATTTACAAAGAAAAACTGTTATACAGGAACTAAAAACTTTAAAAATGAATATCCAACTTTTGCATGTTGGAGGTGGGAAGGAAATTTTTTGGAGTAGGTGATGTGACAGATAGTAAAAAGATCACGTACGCGACATTGTCTGGCGAACGGTGGCTGTCTATCAGTAGATATTTTAACAACAAAACAATGAAGAAAATGTTCCCTTTTCAATCGACTTAATTTGTTTCAATACTCCAGGTTTATAATTTTGTATTCTATTTACAAATGAAATGCGTTATTGTGTATTAATCACCCAGTAAATTTATTTTTTGGAGTAGCAACCATCAATTTTTTTTTTGTATGCTCGATAAAATACGGATAGTCACCAAAATATAATAACTTAGCTGTATAATCCTACTCGACTTTGTATATCTAAATTAATGTTAATTGGTTCGATTGAATTAAAACTTGAATATTCAATGACAATATGAAACCAGGGAATAAGGTTTGTTTACGTGGGTAATAATTGCGATAATTTCGGCTTAGGTATGATAACCACCAATATGTGGAAATACGACCACTAGGCTTGCACAATTATCAGTGTTTATCACCTTAGTAAGTATTGCGGCAATGCATATCATGTGGTATACAATGCAATGGTTCGTGAAATTTTGCCAGGCGGAATTTTCCAAGTGTGGAATTTTGCCAGGAGGATTTTTCCCCGGAAGAATTTACCCCGCGGGAAAATTGGTAAATCAAAAGTTTAAATGCGAGAATTAATATACATGAATATATTTTTAGAGTCACAAAATTGAAAATAAAATAGATCTGTTTAAAATCATTACAGGAGACCTTTTAATTTAACTGCTTAATAATTAGACAGTATTTTAGTTGAAAAAAATGCCATGTTTTATAATGTGATCAAAAATATGAAAAAGTGCGATAACTCTAATTTTCAACATATTGTACTTTTTTAAATTTTTTTACTAAATGTTAAATAGTTACAAATTTGAAAAACATATGAATTTGAATCAACATAAAATAATTTCAGAACTTCTTTTAATCTAAATGTTATATATTTTGAAATAATTTTAGAGTATACTTATCACCGTAATTGAAAAAGTATATGTATTAATTCTAACAAACAACCATTTTACACTAACCAGGAAACAATAGAAGGCAAGAGACTAACGGTGGTAAACATATAACTAGAGCTAGGACATTGGGGCACTTAAAAAGAGCAGTAGTAGCGGTCAAAACGAGCACTTGTAGCGCTATAAATGTGCAGTAGTAGCGATAGAAAAGAGCATTTGGGGCACTTATCGGGGCATTTGGGGCACTTATCGGAGCATTTGAAGCACTTATCAGTGCATTTGGGAACAGTTATTGGTGCATTTGAGGCAGTTTTTTGAGTGCTTCATGAACCGAAAGAAAAAGCGTGTTACTTATCAAAGTAAGTATTTTAACGAGGTTTTGTTCTTTGAAGAGTTTTTGGATGAAATATACACAAGAATTATCTTTAATTTTTATCGATCAATAATTCATTTTGAAAAATCATTATGTAAATATGTAAGGCTCAAAAGTATTGTGCAATACTTGAAAAAACATAAGAAAAAGAACAATAAATGTTGAAACCAAAACGAACGTATGGAATCTATATCGAGTCTATAATGTTACAGAAAATTCTAGCATCACATGTTGTTGAAGTTTTGTAAGAATGTGAAAGTTAACCCATATTAACAAGATAAAACCATTACTTCTTTAACATTTTTTTGACCCTTCATCGTCTATCTGAGACCACATATTTCAATAAAAAGAATAATATCTACTTCTGTGGAAGTAACAGGGGCACTAGCATAGCGGGAAACATCTTAGGGAGTCAATTCGGGAAATATTTCAGTCTGGTTTCTTCACTACGCCTTGCAAAACATTCAACCCAGTATTTACTAACTCAAACAAATGAAAGAAAAAATAAGGTATGTAAAATAAAACAAAGATATTTGTAACTAAATAGATATGAATTACGTAAAAATCTAGGGTTACTATTAGAATAGTTACACCTCTTTTTAATTTTTATAGAACTTTTCTAATCAAAGAAGATGTATAAGAAAAGAGTAACAAAATTAAATCATTAAAAAAAACTGAACAACAATACATTAACTCATTAAGTGAATATAATCAAATTAATCAATGCATGACTAGATTGATGGTAGACATAGAATATATTTGTTAATCCATATAATTTAAAGATGTCATTGTAAGAGCTACATGGCCCTTATAGAACGGATATTTTTTGCCCGAGTTTTACGAGCTCTACCTGTAATATGATTTCTCTTCAACATTTGAAATTAGTTAACTATCAAAAAATAAATACGGATACAATTTCTTTGACTGTACCTAGGCAATAGGACACAAACACGAGCCCTGGTATTTCACTGAAGCTATCTCTCTATCAATATCAAATTCGTATTTTAATCTATTTTTAGTTTAAATATATTTATACGAACTAATTATTGGTAATATGAAGGATGGGGAAAGAAATGTGTGAATTATTAATGTTACCTTAGCAATCACTGGTAGATAACTATGTGAAATTAGTTCGATCATTCACGTTTAAGCTCTATGAACCATTAAATACACTTAAAAGTGCAGTTGTCCACCCGGTAAGAATGATACAGTTATTTGACATTACTCAATCTTGGTGCACAATTGAAGTCAACCAGAGTACATATGGAGCATTTTGGGGCGTTTTGAGCATTTTGGGGCGTTTATAGCGTTTGGAGCATTATGAGCGCTAGTGGCATTTAACTTATAAATGCCCCAATGTCCGAGCCTTA
Source organism: Caprella mutica (assembly GCA_947561585.1). Taxonomy (NCBI): domain Eukaryota; kingdom Metazoa; phylum Arthropoda; class Malacostraca; order Amphipoda; family Caprellidae; genus Caprella; species Caprella mutica. The sequence continues at coordinate 38,298 of CANNZV010002712.1, read as the reverse complement.
CATATAACATAACAAAAACTATATATTATTTATTTTAACTAATATACTGTCAAAATAAATAACAGTTAAATTAAAAGATGTTCTGTAATTATTCTAAGCAAATTTAAAATAATCTTATTTTTAATTTACCCAGCAAACATTGCCGAATAAAAGATATTATACTGCAATAAGATACACTACTCACGCAATTTCTGGTTTCAAAAGCGGGAACTAGAACTGAAATATAGTAAGACAAATCGAGGTATGTTGTCTGTGTGACGTCATAAAAGCAACACTTAAAGGGGTGGTAAACCTTTGGACAAACTTTTTCTCTCTTGCTGATAATTCGTTAAAGAGACATTAATAATAGAATAAAATGTTGTTATTTATTTTTTAAATACCTATTTAAAAATCAAATTAATTAATTCGCAAATGCAGTGCCACCTATTGACTAAATCTGGAACAACAAATGTCCATTGTAAACAAAAGATTGAGCAAAACAATGACGCACATACTCACGCAATCGTTAAACTACAACTTTTAAACTTAACAACTTACAGCCTAGCTACCACACTACTGACTAGACTACCTAGTTATTAAAGTTTTATAGTTATTGATTTCGAATAATTGATCTAATTGATAACAGCTGATCAGGATTATAAACAACAATTCGTAGCGCCCTTTGCGGTGAACGCTTGACTTAAAACCAAATTATTAATAAAACTTTTTCTCTGGTGTTAGTTATATACACAGGGCATCATTTACCATTAAAAATGGGACTGTAAAATTTACTGATTCGTTTGTATAAGGGGACTCAATGAAAAAAAAATGGCATTTTCCCCCCATTTTTTTATGTTCTAATATGAAAGAATATAGTGTAGAGAAGATATACACAAAATGTCATCATGATCTGTTGCTCTGATGGCGAGCTACACGCTAACAAACGTACATCACACTCGCTAAAGTACATGTGAGTGTTTTCTTTAGAAGACATTTTGACCCTGTTGTGAAAAGTAGCATTTGTCCAACTTTAAGCGCCTATTTCTATGGTTCTATGTAACCTAGATAAAATCTGTAAATTGAATAATGATCAGTGATATTGTAACGGACGTCAAATTTTCAACATATATTTTTTTGTTTATTTTCATTACTAAATTAAAATACTTTATAAATATTACATATAATCATTTTAACTATTAACAACCATATTAAACTAGCTCTACTTTAAATAATAATTGAGTGAATTAGGTTCCATAAGTCATAACACACATGCCACCTATGTGGTGAATCTAATTAATTAACCGAGTACTGCACTTAAAATGACTGAAAGTATTTAACATATTACTTTATAACACTCTTATTAATTCCTTCTTTATATAGTCAATAATCATTGCTCAATCTATTAAATAATGTAAAACTACTTTAAAGTTAATATATAAACTGTATTTAATAATAAATTTTCCATAACAAGCTAATATACATAATAAAGACCACATTATTAGCTTAAAAGATCAGTCGATTTCATGCGCACCTTTTGTGCGCATCTATCCAAAGTTTATTAAACTATTATAAAAACTATTAAAATGTATGTCACTAAAGATATTTATTTATATTAGGTTTCATAAACTTGTATTAAGTCTTTAGATTAAATGTAATGTAGAAAAATTAATAATCTTGTTTGTAATTGGAAGTTTTTAGTAAAAATGCTAGGTATATTCTGTGCATCAGTTAAATGCTATTTAACTATTTATAATGACTTAAAATACCCTTTACATGTGATAATATATCTAAGAATATTGTTATATATTTTATTATATTTTTGCAAGTACTCATATTACCTATTAGGTAATATTTATACATAAATTCGTTGATGCCATACGAAAAAGATTAACCTAATAAATAGGCTAGTTACCCTTAAAATATGTTTTCGAATGTCTTATATCATTTTTTTATATCATATATATTATTTTTTGTATATTTATTATTTATTTTAGTGTTACATCATAGATGTTCATTGTAATAAAATATGTCTTTGATTGTTATATATGTAATTAGGATTTTATTGAAATGAGATGTAATCTCATTATTTCTTCACAGTCTGAATAGGATATGGGTCCAGATTTTGAAATCTTAATTTAGGAAAATAAGTTGGAATACTTATCCCTCAAAGGAAGTTGGCTCAAAGGAGGAAATTAAGGTTGAGATCTTAAACCTCATGGAAATTGGTTCAAAGGGAGGAAAATAAGTTGGAATACTTATACCTCAAAGGCTATTGGAATTGAAGTAACTTTTCTCTGTTTTTTCTCCCCTCTTTTCTGTAATTCTTGGCTGAGGTCAAAGTTACATCTTTTTCTCCCCTCTTTTCGGTAATTCTTGGCTGAGGTCAAAGTTACATCTTTTTCTCCCCTCTTTTCGGTAATTCTTGGCTGAGGTCAAAGTTACATCTTTTTCTCCCCTATTTTCGGTAATTCTTGGCTGAGGTCAAAGTTACATCTTTTTCTCCCCTCTTTTCGGTAATTCTTGGCTGAGGTCAAAATTACATCTTTTTCTCCCCTCTTTTCAGTAATTCTTGGCTGAGGTCAAAATTACATCTTTATCTCCCCTCTTTTCGGTAATTCTTGGCTGAGGTCAAAGTTACATCTTTTTCTCCCCTCTTTTCAGTAATTCTTGGCTGAGGTCAAAGTTACATCTTTTTCTCCCCTCTTTTCAGTAATTCTTGGCTGAGGTCAAAATTACATCTTTATCTCCCCTCTTTTCGGTAATTCTTGGCTGAGGTCAAGGTTACATCTTTTTCTCCCCTCTTTTCAGTAATCCTTGGCTAAGGTCAAAATTAATTTTTCCCTTTTCTGTAATTATTGATTGGATGGACGCACAGATTTACGTTAAAAATCAGTGATTAACCAACAGGTCTTAGTTACAGCCTTCCTCTCTACTTTTCCCTTTTCTGTAATTATTGATTGGATGGACGCACAGATTTACGTTAAAAATCAGTGATTAACCAACAGGTCTTAGTTACAGCCTTCCTCTTATTCTCTCTACTTTCCCCTTTTCTGTGATTTACGACTGAGTTTAGACTCACAGTATTGTCTCCAATAGTCTGACGTACAAACTTGACCATATGTACCTTATCTATTATTAATAATTAACTTAGGTGTTGTACTTGCAGATAATCTATGATAAGATTTATTAATATACTATTATCAAAGAATCGAGTACTTAATTTACCCTCTGTTTGTAGTTTCCTGTTACAATATATAAGCTACATTTGCTACTTGCCTTTTTTTCTATTTAGTGCATATAGATTTTTTTTAAGAATAAAATAAAAGATTTTTTCATACTTTCTTTATTTTTATTTTCATTTTCAAAATATTAAAAAACTGAAGGCAAAAAAAAAAATATAAATGACAAATATGTGAAAATGTCTCAGAATTCCATTTCCGAAATCCGTTTGTTTCTATCTTTTTTCAGTTTTTGATGAATTTTAAACTTTCCAAAGTACCCCCAGGGGGTGTTTTTAGGGGGTGAGGGGGGAAGGAGGGATTATAAAAGAATATTTCCTTAAAAAAAATTTCTGCATGGGTCATGATACAAACGTATGTGAAGTTTCAAATTTCTATCATTATTAATAAAAAAAAAAGTTCCGAAAAGTCATTGAGTCCCCATAAGACGATAAACTCTCGTGTGTATACAAGTAATTACTAACAACATTTTCATTACAAAAAATGACATTTTTTTATAAAATTTGCTGCCCCTTTTAAAATCATATTTCAAACAATTGAAGACGGTGAATTTGTAAAAAAATATATATTAATTTGCCTAATATAATAAATAAATATATATTATAAATTTATTTAACCTGCTAGACCCCTAAATTTCTCTTTAAATTTTGTTCCCTTGCTTACAAATCACTATTGTCGCAACCTATCAATATTGGTATTCCTAGTAGGGTAGGTATTGAAGAGTAAAGCTTTGTGAGCTGCTGTCACAAATCGAGTAATTTGTGACCGTGACGTCAACAAGGCAACACACATAAATAGAAAATTAAGGTTAAGCAGAGTGAATAACATGAATGGATTCATCACAGTTTCTTATAATGGAAATAAATAAACAGTTTTCATGTTACGTTCTTCAATTTTCTTAAATATGATTTTAGAGTGTTGCTGTTATGAAGTCACGCAAACAACATCTAGATTGTCCTTACTATATTTAAATTCTAGTTCCCGCTTTCGAAACCAGATGGAAGAGAAAATAGAAATTGAAGAGTTGTGTATCTTATTGTAGAATAATGTCTTTGTCCTGACTCCTAATCGTTTCAATATCGGGTTGTGTCTAATTAGTGGCGCTGGTAGCGCATGCAGGCAACATATATGAAATACACTTAAAATAGATATTAAACTGAATTATTTGAAGGTTTAGAAATCTAATTTATTTTTACCGTCAGTATCCAAAAATCTTCACTCGAGTCTGCATTGTTTATTTTCTAATCAGAAATCGTTTCATTCATTTCGAAACTACTCCAGTAATTAGATATCTATTATATTATTAAATTCCGTTTTAGAATAGATAACTAAATTTTTTTATAGTTTATGATCAATTCCGATATCTACCTAATTCAATTGAAACAAAACCAGTAACTAAATATCTATTACAGTGAAACTCCTGAGTCATAACTCAGAGCCACTTCATATCTCAGGTGCACTAGATAGTTTCCTATGATTGAAATCTGGGAGAAAACTATGATTATTGAGGGGTAACTATAGGGCGATCGATTTTTGACGTTTATCATTTTCTATAATTTAAACATAGAAAATACTTCATAACTCAGGTGCATTTCATAATTCAGGTCCTTCATAACGCAGAACTTCAAAACTCAGGGGTTTCACTGTATATTACTGAATTCCGTTCAAAATGTATTCATAATGGACGGAATCGTGTTAGATAAAATCCGTAATTCATCGAAATATATCGATAACTGATTTCAATTTCATTGCATATTCACTTTAAAATATTCGAGAATCTCAAGAGTCGCTTATAATATCAAACCTGAATCAATTTAATAACAATTAGGTAATAGTACAGAGTCGTAATTTGGTAATAAGAGCGGTACCTGCTTTTATGATTAATTACGATAGCAGTATCCATTAAATTATGATTTTCGATACCTATGACAACAAATGAAACTTGAGAATATAGTCTTTTATTTGATTTTGTTTCATTATTCTACACCAAATACATATTGACGAGATACATTAACTTCAAGGTATGCTACCCTTGATACGAATTTTGAACTCTTCTGCGCATAAACAAATACGCACATACGAACGCACAGATGTGACCCTGCAATATTAGATTACATACTTTATATACTATACAGCAAGGTTTATATACACGGTAGCTTATGAGCCTTGCTATAGAGCGTGTTAAACAATTTTTAAATAAAAGGTATCCGTACACTGCATTAACAACCGTGGGCAAAAACTTATATACAAATAACTATTCAACCTGCTGTACAGTATATAGAGTATGTAAAGTAATATTGCACGGTCACATCTGTGTGTTCGTATGTTCGTATTTGTTAATGCGCAGAAGAGTCTAAAACTCGTATCAAGACATTTAGCATACCTTTTTAGTTATAAACTATATCTTGAGAATAATCAAGGTAATGTTAAAATTAGCCAATTTAGTCAAATAAAAAGAAGTTAAGCTTTCGATTCTGAAAAGAACAAATAACATAATTTGTTTCTAAGTAAATATAATTAATCCGGGCCACCGAAGTGTCTTTCACAACAAAACTATAATCATCTTAAAATGAACCTGCGCAATACTCTACCTTGTAGTTAATATACCTTGCATATTGAGTTATGAGCTTTACTTTCAATCAGTTTATTGTTGGTCACGCTGTAGTTGGAGTTTTCACTTGTTCTTCAATACCAATTATCAAAAATTGAAAATATGTTTCAAACGTAACTGGTTCCTTCAATCGATCTAGTGATTATATGTAGTCAACTAAACCAAGTATGAAGACCAATTTGTTGAACGATAAAGAGTTAGTGTAGTTTTTATTCTCATTTAGATATAATCCACAAGGACTGTGAACTGAATTTATGAATCCCCGTTAGCTTTATTTTGAGAAGTTGGGTAACAACAATCCAGAAACGACAGACAATAAAAAGAGTAAATGCTCAATAAAATATATTCAATATAAAGGATTTAGCTAAAAAATGTGTTTTTTATTAGATACTACATTTAAGAGTAGTTTACAGCGACAAAGTTCCCTGACATTAGAAGGTTGGTGTCTTAATAAACTTCAGCGCAAGAGTGACTGAAGCAAAAGAAGACTGAGCAAACTGTTCCAGTTTGCCTCTGGCAGCATTGGGAAGGATAAACTTGTAGGTACCGTAGCCTAGGAGAGACCAGAAGCCTAGTTTGATGCAAGCAATAGTCATCCTCTCGCATCTACTAGTTTGGGGAATTCTGAAAGAAAATGTCATTCGTTCGCATGTTATTGTATTTTTATATGTTCACACAAAAATGTTCCCTTACAATGAGATCAGGAGTACGGGAAAAACTTGATATTCACAATGATAGTTAATAATCATAATACAGAGAGACATTTAAGGCCCTTTTTAAGCCGAAGTTTATTGGGCAACCTACATAAAAAAAGTTGAAAAGAAAATCTCCAAAAAATTACATTACAGCTAGTACAGAAAAGGTTTACTCTAATATTTTTATTCGATCAAAGAAGTAAAAAAACACAAAATTCTAATATTATTCTAATATTCGCATAAATACAGTACGAGAAATTGGGACGTATATACGTTCGATTTAACACAAAATTATAAGCTTACTCACTGGAGAATTTTTTCTATATCTTGATATGTAACTTTGCCCCAATGTTCTTTGATTCCTCTCGCATGGCCAATGCCGACAACAGCTACGGAATCGTGTGGCTCGTCTTCTCCTGCAACGAGAAGTTAATGAATTAGTTAAAAAAATCTACAATAGCTACATTAAGCTGATTAGGAAGCAGAAACTAAGAACTGCAACTTTAAAAATATATTATACTATTTTAGAGGTTTAAGGATTCAGAAACATAACTAACCTAATCCATACATGCTCATTATAAATCACAAGTTACATAGCCAGTACTACTATTAATCTTTAAAATCGAATATCCATACCATGAATTATAGGTTCGAAACAGTTTTTATACAGCTTATAAGATAAATACATATCCCTTTCTTTATAAATAACGTCATCATATTCTGTTGGATCTTCCATGAATTTGTCCAGATAATCTTTTTCTTTGCTTTTCTCAATATCTTCATGACTGAAAATAAATTGAAAAGATGAAAATATGAAAATTAAAGTAATAGCTACCAGAATATAATCTTATAGCATAAAATATATGTAACAAAGTAGTTGTTATACTTTGAACTTGGGTAATTTATCAGTTTAACTTTAATTCAATATATATTGACAGTAAAAAGTATAAATCATTATATTTTTAAACATATATCTATAAATTACCTAATTGGTTCATAGCTTTCGAAGACTAGGCACCAAAAAAACTTCATTTTCTGCCACACGGTCATTTTTTTGATAGCTCTTCCGCTTGTTATATGTATCGACCTGTCAACTGCCTGAAGAGAAGCATTGGGAACATATTTTCTCCTGGCAACACAAGCAGCACGAAACTCTCCTCCTGGACCCATGCCCAACTGTTTGGTGACATGTGCAAGCTTGGACAGGTCCAAAAATTGAATTATTCCACGTATAGCTCCTTCTCTCTTGATGAAGTCAACCATTTTCTTTGCGTCCACAGTACTGTATTCTAGCATCAGAGTTTCTTGATCTGATCTGAGGATTTCCGTACGATATTTGCAAATTTCCAAAAGAATATGCTGTGGGCGTACTAATCTGATGGTTTTATCAACATCTCTAATACTTTCAACAGAAAAATGAGCAGTTCCAACAACGTAGACTTTAGAGCCATTTGGTGCTTCTAGGATTGTAACTGTGTCCGGTAACGAATCCTCTGAAAGGCGGTTTAATATTAACATTCAATACTCTGAATTAAAGATAGCTACTCTAAAAGTCTATGATAAACCGCGGTGACTCCTCTCACTATCATTTTCAAACATTAATATTCTAATAAACCAAATTTGGATTACGCCATTGAAGAAAACAGTAAGTTGTGATAATTTCAGCCACATGAACCAAACAAAAGAAACTGGTTGAAAAATTTGCAGCTTTGTATCACTATCAAATATTCACGTGCATGGTTTTATATATTTTTACACCTAATTGTCAATTTTGTAGAAATCCCAAATTTAGTGTGATTAGGCTCCAATTTGCAGCACAATTTAATGTCAGGAGTTTAATAGTCTACTCCAGAATAAAGTCTACTTCACTGACGTTACAAGGAAATCGAATTCAAGGAACTGCAAGAAACAGTCAGAAAGGAAAGGAACTCTATGAACAAAGTCACCTAGCACCATCAGTGACAATGTTCTTGGATGCAGAAAAACTCTCCTTGAATGGGAGAGTTCGAGCCATGAAAACCGGTGGCTGTATTCACGGCTGGAAAAGGAAATTGAAGAAGTAACCATAAATAAAGCCTACGAGTCTACCTAACACAAAAATCTAAGACCTCGTAGTTTAAAAGCATAACCCTAGTGCTATACTATAATACTGCAAGTAGTGTTGAAAAAATGATAAATATTGTAAAAATGAAAAGACGATCCATAATCCAAATTAAAACAGTTCGGGGGACCCAGGGTCGCAACACTCCTTTTCTTCCATTCACCACAGACAGCTTCAGGATAGAGCCTCAAGGTGCCTTGAAGCACAAGAAAGATCTCGTGCTAATAAATTTTTACCGAATGCGAGGAGCATTAATTGTGAAATAGTGACTATAGGAGTGACCCTTCGCCAGTATTTAATGAATTGCTCACTTTCTCGAAAACTGATTTAAAGCTTCTTCACACATGTCAGGAATCCGTCCGGGACGTCACCGGTCCGTCTCCGTCACTCTCCTCTCAGTGATTCAGTGTCAATGAAAAAATATATCGTTACATTAATTTAAACTGACACATTCACACAGTACCGGCTCTCCTCAGTGAAAAACAATCACTGACCGGTGACGTCCCGGACGGATCCTTGTTATGCATGAAGCAGCCTGAAGACCAAACACACAAATAAACCTACAAACTACAAATTTCGTATACTTATACTCCTAATTGTTATTATGAATCACACGAAGTTTGATGAGCATGGATTTTACAATTCTAAAGACAACGATGCTGCAAGATGTCTGTAACTAGGTTTCCTTCACAATGCTCGTCTGTTGCCTAACAATGCTCGTCTGTTGCCTAACAATGCTCGTCTGTTGCCTAACAATGCTCGTCTGTTGCCTAACAATGCTCGTCTGTTGCCTAACAATGTTCGTCTGTTGCCTAACAATGTTCGTCTGTTGCCTAACAATGTTCGTCTGTTGCCTAACAATGTTCGTCTGTTGCCTAACAATGTTCGTCTGTTGCCTAACAATGTTCGTCTGTTGCCTAACAATGTTCGTCTGTTGCCTAACAATGTTCGTCTGTTGCCTAACAATGTTCGTCTGTTGCCTAACAATGTTCGTCTGTTGCCTAACAATGTTCGTCTGTTGCCTAACAATGTTCGTCTGTTGCCTAACAATGTTCGTCTGTTGCCTAACAATGTTCGTCTGTTGCCTAACAATGTTCGTCTGTTGCCTAACAATGTTCGTCTGTTGCCTAACAATGTTCGTCTGTTGCCTAACAATGTTCGTCTGTTGCCTAACAATGTTCGTCTGTTGCCTAACAATGTTCGTCTGTTGCCTAACAATGTTCGTCTGTTGCCTAACAATGTTCGTCTGTTGCCTAACAATGTTCGTCTGTTGCCTAACAATGTTCGTCTGTTGCCTAACAATGTTCGTCTGTTGCCTAACAATGTTCGTCTGTTGCCTAACAATGTTCGTCTGTTGCCTAACAATGTTCGTCTGTTGCCTAACAATGTTCGTCTGTTGCCTAACAATGTTCGTCTGTTGCCTAACAATGTTCGTCTGTTGCCTAACAATGTTCGTCTGTTGCCTAACAATGTTCGTCTGTTGCCTAACAATGTTCGTCTGTTGCCTAACAATGTTCGTCTGTTGCCTAACAATGTTCGTCTGTTGCCTAACAATGTTCGTCTGTTGCCTAACAATGTTCGTCTGTTGCCTAACAATGTTCGTCTGTTGCCTAACAATGTTCGTCTGTTGCCTAACAATGTTCGTCTGTTGCCTAACAATGTTCGTCTGTTGCCTAACAATGTTCGTCTGTTGCCTAACAATGTTCGTCTGTTGCCTAACAATGTTCGTCTGTTGCCTAACAATGTTCGTCTGTTGCCTAACAATGTTCGTCTGTTGCCTAACAATGTTCGTCTGTTGCCTAACAATGTTCGTCTGTTGCCTAACAATGTTCGTCTGTTGCCTAACAATGTTCGTCTGTTGCCTAACAATGTTCGTCTGTTGCCTAACAATGTTCGTCTGTTGCCTAACAATGTTCGTCTGTTGCCTAACAATGTTCGTCTGTTGCCTAACAATGTTCGTCTGTTGCCTAACAATGTTCGTCTGTTGCCTTACAATGTTCGTCTGTTGCCTTACAATGTTCGTCTGTTGCCTTACAATGTTCGTCTGTTGCCTTACAATGTTCGTCTGTTGCCTTACAATGTTCGTCTGTTGCCTTACAATGTTAGTCTTTTCCTTTTTTGAGGGAAGTGAACATCCCTCAGGTCATCAAATATAAGTTATCAAAAAATGTTGCATCAAGTTATTTGATATTGTATCAAATCACCTCACAATTATTGTGATGATTGACTCTCTGTCAGTTTTTCAAATATATCTAATTTTAGGTAAATACAGTATTTATCAAGTGTTACTTATGTGAAGGGATAATGACTGTATTAATTAAACTTTTTATCTTTTTGTTTCATCTTATTCCAATTGATAAAAAAAAGCCAGGAGTCACCTGACAGACCCTGATAACAATGCTTCAACTTTGAAAAAAATAAGAAAATGAAATAACAGCATAATTTACAAACCATCTGAATCAATTTCCCCCTGACCTTCCTCCACTTCTTCTTCAACATTCACTTCTGGAGCATTGTCTTCATTTACCAGGGCAGATGGCAATGGTTCAACATTAGAGATATTGGCTTCTGTTTCAACAGATTCAGAATCAATATCAGCTGGAATAACTGCTTCAACTTTCTTCAATTTCTCATCTATATCTTCTTGGGAATTCTTTTGTAATTCTGGGGTTGGTGGTTGATTACAACTACCAATTCCAGAATTTCGAATCACTTTACTCATTGTTACAGAGTAGCTATACTGAAAGATGGCTTACTAACAATATCTAGAATTAAAATTATGAATATGAAACTCATATACTCACATAACGTATGCATAAACGTTCTGTGTGCAGAATTGATGGAAATACAAGGTACCAACAAAGACTTGTACAAGTTTTATCTCTTCATCACTATGTAGGGTCACGCAGGTAAATTGCGGCCCTTTAATTTTAAATTACGGCCTTCTCAAGAGAGTCTCTAAAACATTTTGAACCGAAATTATCTTAGAATGCTCTATATCTATCAAAGAAACACAGTGCATGCTATAATTTATTAATTTAAGTTTTTAATGTGTGTTTTGAAACTATGATGTTTCTGTTGTTAGAGGCCGCAGTTAGTTAGTGTGCCGCAATATACCTGCTTGACCCTAGACTTTTTTTGAGGTAAATTAAATTTCATTTCTATACAAGTACTATTTCATATTTTAAAATGTGGCTGACAGCACGTCTTACTAGCTATTTTGTGAACTAAATAATCAACTCCATACTTTTCTCATTTCAAATGATTTTTAACCAAGATTAACATGACAAGTTGTATGAATGAAAGAATTCATTCAAAATCTAACACACAAATTTTACTAACACTCTCCTTTTAGATATCTAAAATATGGCAAACTGAGATCAGAAACTTGGTTTATGGCATTTAAATTCATATGAGCAATCTTTGCACAAGTTGAAAATTCATCTCGACATTACTTACAATAAATAGGTAGGTAGCACATACAATACCTGTATTACTGAAAATGTTATTGGAAATGCAAAATTTCTAGGGTCAAGCAGGTAAATTGCAGCACACTAACTATTAACTAAGTGCGGCCTCTAACAACAAAAACATCATAGCTTCAAAACACTTGTAATAGTAAATTATAGTATGCACTGCGCTTCTTTTAGTAGGTACTAGGTAGGCGCTTCTTTTAGTAGGTAGGTTCCGATTTCGGTCCAGAATGTTCTAGAGACTCTCTTGAGAGAGAGCCGCAATTAAAAATAAAGAGCCGCAATTTACCTGCGTGACCCTACAAAGGGTTCGATGAATGCACTTTGAAGAGAACTTTATATGCACCAAGTTCATGCATATTAATCATACAATTAACAAATTAATCCTGCAAATAAGAGGGAAGCTTCTATAATTATGCTAGGTAGTAAAAGAACTTGATGAATTTTTTCAGATTACACCCACATCACAAATTTCCTTATGAAGTATATAGCAACAGTACATATAATAGGAAATAGATTAGCACCACAGCGTACCGAAATCTTGCTTTTAGGAATTTTGTGTCGTGGTGTCACGTGAAGAAGTTCCCATATTTTTTCAGAGAAGTCTGCTAAAAATGGTTTAAGATGATGTAAACAGATAATATTTGAATATTTTTTTGGTTATCAGGATCTTGTATGTCAATTGTGAGATATATTATAGTTTCTGCATAAGGAATAACCAGGTTTTATATTCTTTTGTTAGAAATAAAAGAATTGAGTGAAAATCAGGAATAAAAAGATAAATTCTTTCAAGTTTATTTGGTTCTGACCAACACCTGTAATTAATTATTAATACGTAGTTTAAATTTACAATACTAAATTATGAAAATCAGTTATTCGATAATTCACATGGAATATACATTTAAAGGTCCTCTCCAGGCTCCGGGAAAAAATTGAGTTTATAACATAATATTATTGAACTAAGGTCTACGATCATTATTCTGCAAACCGCATACAATTCGGTTCAATATATATTTTGTAATTTGTTTTTAAAGTTTTTTAATACTATGTGAGCAACAATTGAGCGAATCACTAATCTGATGCTCAAGAAGAAGATTGTACACTCTTTGTTTTGATTACAAATTTGAATTTCATAAACAAACTATGCGTTTTAAGCCTTTATTTAAATTATTTTAGATATTAATTGTCCCCTAAAGTATATAAACGTTTCTATTATAAGTTCATTCAATTTTATACCTTTACACGGATATTAAATGGATTTATTAAACCTAATACCTAGTTGACAATCAAAACAAATGGTGTACATTCTTTTTCTTCAGGCTGAAAATTTCTTAAATTAGTAAGTCGGAAGTAAAATAGGTTTTGTAGAGTTTTGATTTTAAAAATCTTTAAAAGCATATAAAATTAAATATACGCTTCCAAATTCGATGCGGTTTGCAGCAAAATGATAAGGAACATTAGCCTCGTTAAATAAAGCAATAAAAATATTTGCTTGGAGGGGACCTTTAAACTCAGATCAGAGAGGTTTTGGAACACTTCGATTTTTAGGTTAGACCTTTAAATCAGTTTGAGATTGAAAATTTAAAATAGCAATAGTATAGTATAGTAATGTTCACTCAATTTGATCACGTATGAAAAATATCTAGAACTCTAGGCTCTTGCAGAAGAACTTTAATATATTAATAATGAATTATGAGTAATAAATGTATTTGATTTTTAAAACAACATAGAGTCTAGCGTTACAGTGTAGGGAATGCTGTCATACAATTCTGATCTTTCTCCTTTGATGAACCCCACCCAATTTAATTTAAATTATTTTCTTGTTATATACTTATACTTTTGTCCAGGGTGTAGGAACATAAAGGGTATAGTAACTAGTAGACGACGCAAAATATGACGTCACTAAAACGACACGTATTTTGTTTGTGACCCAGTGGTTCATAATTCCTCGTATTTGCATCTTAATATCGAGATGAATAAAGCCAATTTATAAGCGTTTCGTGTGATAAATAGTAAAACCTAGAATTTAGATGTATGGATATAATTCAGGTTTGTTCAAATTGTTTTCTTCTTTTACTCATCTATAAGAAATAGGGTCTTAAACATATACTACCTAGGTGCCTAAACCAGTGCTAGTTAACTGCTAAACTGTAGTTCCTATAAATAACAATTACGAAATAAAATAATGGAAATACAATTTAACCAATGCCTAGTTAGTAATTGATTAAAAATTACGTAGGTAGTCCCATGTTTCTAAATGTGGTCACTGGAGGTCCAAGAATACATGAATTAAATAGTTACTAGGATACTCGCACTAGACAGAAATACCGACAAAGAAAAAGAAGGTGACGTCCCTTGGAATACGATTTCGAGGATCCTGTATTGTTTTCTTTGAGTCTCTATCTAACTAGTCAGCTATAATTGTAATAATTCCTATTCAATGCAGCGTATTTGCATGTTCTCAAAAACAAAGTAAACAGTCTAGTGTTATTTTTTTAGATTTTCTGAAGACATAGAGCTAAAGAGACAATGGATAGCGAAGTGTCGGTGCAGTGACAAGGTTTTCCTTTTGACGTCCGCTAGCTATATGGACTTTGGTTCCGAAGCAGACTGTAAACCCCTTGCTAAATTAATCACTTATTTTCATGGCTTCAATTAATGCAAATATCAGTTTTTTTGTTTATAAAAGAAATGTCAACTATATATATTATAGTTGAATGTATTCTATAATATATCCAATTCTGTAGCTTAGTACTAGCTTTACAGAATACAGCTACTAACTACTTTATTCTATACAGTTTTCTTTTTTTATTCATTTTGTTGATTTCTATATATTACGAACAACAATATAAAGTTATTAGTGATCTATGATTTTCATTCATTCTTTAATTGAAGACATCCGCAGTCAAATATTAATTATATATTTCACCATATCGATTTTATCGTAATAAATAGTTCTTATACCTACAATTTTATATAAGAATTTACTCTCTATAGTTCTTCAATTTCAATCATTGTTGGAGAATACACAATCGATCGAAGTCGACACAAATCCAATTATTATTGAATATCATCTGAGCTAAATTCAATAAATGATTTCTGTATTAGGTATATATATAAATACATATTAACATTTACGATGTATTTAATTATATATTTGAACAAGTAATGAAAAGTTATTTAATGAAGATCTATAACCAAATATTTCCGATGCGAGTATCTGTATACCAAGTGACGTCATAAGTCACATTTGATGAATTCCAAAAAGGTTTATCTGTCAGAAAAGCTGCTGAAATTGGAGGTGTAGCTAGATCTACACTTACGGACTATACTTTTAAACATTCGATGAAATATTAAAGATAATTTACTAATTTGCCCGAAAAGTATTTCATACTTACATATGGGGTTGAACTCGTTAATTTATTTCGTAATTTGTTTTATTTTGTATTTTTATCGTTCAATAAAATGTTTCAAAATGTTTCAATGTTTCAAAAAGTTTCAATTTTGGTGAATTCCAAGAAAAAAGGAAATATTTTTACCCAAAGTAAAAGGATAGAGTTATACCATTTGTTTCTGATAAATAGCTATTAAATAAAAGGATAGTTTCACAGGGATTAATCTTGAGCTATCTATATTTTGTTGGAGAAAATGTTCAATCATTATAATTATGATAAAATTTCAAATACGACGAATTATTACTGTGAATAACAAGTCATTATGGTTTACTTCATTTAAATTAGTAGATCCGAATTCAATCCTATCGTTTAATTACCCAAATTTCCAATGTTTTAACCATTTTTTTGTAGTCCGAATCATCCTCACAGCTTGTACGAAGTCTCCCTCTAGGAAGGAGCATTCGGACACTTGAATTTCTCTTACATTTTGTCTTATAACTTTCGAATGAAGGCTTAAACTGTAAAACAGTTTCAATAAAATTGAAGTAAAATGATTCATCTACATACAGAAATCTTTAAATAGTAAAATTCGAATTAGTTTACGAATTATTCAGATTTTAACAAAAACAGTCCGAATGCTCCCGGTTCTCCTCTATTATTTATAAATATGTTATATAATTTTATTATCAGTTTAATATTTAATATCGTAAATGAATATTTGATTTTAAATAACGCAGGCTATTTAAATTCAATATCTTTCTCTTTATGTCGTTTTTGAATAATTAAAAATAAATAGTATATCAATAGCAAGCAACTCCAGGGATAGGTAACGGTATACGGACGCTTTCGATGCCAAGTGTCGCTAGAAAAGTGAAGATACTGTATGGGATATCTTCCTATATTGAGAACATAGTAAATAAATAGAGAAATATACCAAGTACAATATTGGAACATCCGAAAATATTATGATTGACGTCACACAAAATATTTTGAAGAACTAAGAAAATAAAATAACTGATGTCGCACTTGCACAATAAAGTTACCTATATTGACACTTGTTAGCATAGCTATGGCAATTACCATCTACAACTTACTGGTACTGACTCTATGTCATCCATATTAATAACTTTTTATTTTTGTTATAGCATATTAATTAGTTTTGCTCAAACTCCATTGCCAGTGAAAAAAAGCAGTGAATTTGTTTTTATATAAAAGTCATAACTAGGGTTGTGACAATAAGCGTTTAAAATTATAGATCTTAAGAATATCATAGACGAAACAAAATGACATGGTATCGAATACTGTATACCGCTTGTTCAGAATGATTAAATTATCTCCAATTCAATACGTACTTCTATAATATTTTCAGGATCTATGATTTTAAACGCATATTGTCACAACCCTATATAGTCATAACATGTCATTAACACGAAAGTTTTTCTTTAATTAGGAACAAGAACAACTCATATTAGGAGAACTTTTATTCTCTTTAGCAGTTGTGTGAATAAATATTATATGAGAACAGTTTTCAAAATTAACCGTAATAGAAACACTAATTTTTATTCGTATTGAAAAATGAGATAAATAATTAAATTAAATCAATTGTAAATAAACTTTGATCACTTGAATCATAACCATTCCAGACAAATGAGAATTAATATATATTTACATATCTTTCGAAGGTTTTAAATTATATCGATATCGTTTTCATTAATATCCGCTGTAACCGCCATTTCTTCTGTTACCGTTTCCTCCATTACCGTTGGCTTGAGGAGCGGAGTACCCGTTTGATGGAGCTTGTGGCCCATATCCATTCTGGTCCACAGCACCAATCTGTTGGTTGAGAGCGTAGAAACTCTCGGCAGAACTGCAGTCAAAGTTGAACCACCAGTCGCACACAAAATATTGCTGGTTGAAAATGGTTCCATTGGGACACAAGAAAGAATCTTGCTGAACTGAACCACTCTCACGCAACTGACAAATGTGGAACACTTGGCATCCTGCTTCAGAAGCAGTATCGGCGTAATACCCGGAAAAGTCCTGGCCTGAGCAGTCGAATCCGGTGTCTGGAACAGAGGCAAGAACGGGGTAATCTTCTCCTGGAACTCCTCCACCGGGAATGTTCTCTGCCAGGGACTCCAGAGAGTCTACACCAGGAGCTCCGTATCCGTTGGAGAGGCCGTTACTTCCACGATTGCGTCCATTGGATCCTCCATTGCCGTAATCGTTAGCTCCTCCTCCGTTGAATCCGTTAGATCCACCGTTTGATAAGGAAGAATAGGATTTAGATGGAGCAGTTGGTCTTCCTCCAGGAGCTCCGTATCCATTCCTTGGAGCTCCAAGCCTGTCGGAAGCCACGACTCCAAGAACAGCTGAAATGGGATTCAAAGAGTTAATATCAGGTATTCAGTTGATATGAAGCAGCTATGCTACAAAGTGTACTTACCCAAAAGTACGATCTTATTCATGTTGGTAGGTGTTAGTGTGGAAGAGGTCAGTAAGGTTCTGCTTGCTTGTCTGGCGCTCACTGAGTCTTATATAAGATCTAAATCACGGTCAAGAGCAGCAGAAGAAGAGCTCGGAGTGGCTATTCGGAGCACTGATTGACCTCTTCAATGCTGACACAAAGAGGTATCTTATTATACATGGTGTCAGAGTCAGATGGAACTTAAATCTTTACTGTTTTGCGGAAGTAAAATTAACATTTAAGAATGGATGAATCAAACAAAGTAACTTGTAACCTATGACGTCACCACTGCCTTGGTTAATATTTTGTGTGTCAGAATGAATTAACTGAGGTCAGAGTTGACGAGAGTGTAGCATTTTATATTTTGTGAGATTAATATTGCGTTGTATGAGTATGGAAGTGACTTAGAAAAATGTATCGAATGACGAACTGAATATTAATTATATCTCTATTTAAATATGCGAGATGGAAAATAAATATGAACTCAACAAAATTAGTAGTAAATTTTTTCTATATTTATAAAAAGATAACTTATAATATTAATGATGCTTACTAAGAAGTTCCAAATCATTGAATATTGTAAAAAAATTATTTTCACTGTTTCACTGTATCAATTTAATTATTTTATATGTTTCTTCTTAATTTCAAGTCATATTATTATATACTTTCTTTAGGATTTGTTGTTATTTAAGATGTGAGACAATATATAAAACCTTCGATAAATTTTTAATACATTAGAGTCACGTAAACTCTTTTGTTGCAGATTGTTACACAACTAGTGTACTTGCCCATAAACAATAACGCGTTCTTATTAGTATCAATATTTGTGTAATTCAACTATCCACACTTCTGGTCCGTGTCCTTAAATTTAACTAAAGTTATTAATTGAATAATAACGATATATTATAACAGAGTATAAATTTACTGACAGAGGTTGAAATGTTCTTGAAAAGCTAGCATGTATTGATATTCATTTTACCACCTGGTAACATATTTACCCTAATTTCTGAATATTATTTAAGAAGTGATGATGAAACTATTTGTAATTATTTATTTCTATTTCATTTCACATGGCTAATATCAATATATCGTTACAATCTACTGCATAACAGACAAACATTTGTAACGGCATGCATTGCATTATATACCACATGATATGCATTGTCGCAATACTTACAGTGGTGATAATAAAAAGTAACTCCCTGGCTAGTACACCGGGAACAGCTGATTTTAAGGTTATAGATAAATTTTCCCGTGAGAAGTTCCAGAACAAAAATCACACCGGTGGTAACTCCCTCCAGCGGAAAATTCAATCACATTATACTGGATTTAATTTACATTGAGTTAAACATGAAAAAAATCAGAATAAGCAAAAAGGTGTTCAACTTGGTGTTAATCTGAACTTTATTCTATTGGTTATACATTTCATAATAAAAAAATATAAGTTGAAGTATTAATCATGGTGATAACATACATTGCTTTTATTATACATAACTTAGGAGTGACTATACATTTTTTCATTATCGAAATACATTTGGGTGGTTCCAAACCCCCAAACTGGACGTGATAACCTAATCTTAATTATTTTATGTACATTGTGCGAAATCGTACATTTAAAATTTCATGGCATCATTCATTCAATTTAAGATAAAGTATGCCAATAGCTTCAATTAGATATAGTGTTTAAAAGTGTTTATTTTCAAAATGTTGGAATATCTGCCTGGTGGAATTTACCACCTAGGGAAATTACCTAGTGGTGCTTTCCGCGAGGGAATTTTCCGCGATGGACTTTACCCCGATGAAATTTTCCGCACTGGAATTTACCGGTTACGGGTTTTAATGCTCGAATATTCAATATGTATCTGAGTCTTCAAATATGTTCGCACAAGAGTAATTTCGCCACCTTTTACTTATGAACACCATTTTGAAAAACTATAAGGAAATTAAAATTTAAAAATACTTATGTGGTTATAGCAGAGAAAAATTTGCAATAAACAAAGAAAACCACACGAAGATACGATGGTTCTTGTTAAAGTTATGGCGATTTTAATTTCATACCCGCTTTTTTGACTCATACTGTATAGTCACAGATAAAAGTTCAATTTATTTAATTAGCTCAAGAAAAAGAAAATTGTCAGTTTTTATGTAAGGGAAAAGGATCTACGAGGAAGGTTAACATTTCTCCATACAGCCCACATCCCAATTGTAAAATCTAACCAAACCAAATTTATCCCAGTTACTGTACAATATATGTACATATTGAATACAATTATTAAATATTGCAATTCGTGACCGGTAATTTGATCACCGAGATTTCATCTCTGGTAAATTGACTCCCAGTAATTTCATCCCTGGTAAATTGACTCCCGGTTATTTGATCCCCGGTAATTTGATCCCCATTTTTTATTACATGGAAGTTATTTATGTTTAATTCGTCGCTGTATTCTCCATTTCGCATTATTTCATATTTCATTTCTTCTAGTAATCTGCCTTATTTTTCATTTCTTCCAAATCATTTAAATGATAAATTACACAATATGTACAAAACTTAGTATCTACAATACAAAAGATTTTGCTGATGAATTTTTTCCTAATCTTCATTATTTTGAAATAATTATTCCACAGTTTGAAATGAATTATTTAACATTTGGAATAAATGGACACAAATATATCAAATAAAATAATATCAAATCTTGGTATTAACAATACGTACAAGTAACTTATATAATAGAGCATGATATGTCATTATTATTGTCATAGTTTAGTCTTCGATGGAGTATATTGTATATTTTATTTTATACTATTTTAATACAATATCCATATTCAGAGGTCCAACTTACCGGGGGGTCAAATCCCCGGGGATCAAATTACCGCTGGTAAAATTAACGGGGATCAAATTACCAGGAGATCAAATGACCGGAAATCAAACTACCGCGGGTCAGATTACCGCGCGTCAAATTAACGGGGATCAAATTACCGGGGATCAAATTACCGGAGATCGAATTACCAGGGGATCAAATTACCGCGCGTGAAATTAACGGGGATCAAACTATCGGGGACCAAATAACCGCGGGTCAAATTACCGCGCGTGAAATTAACGGGGATCAAACTATCGGGGACCAAATAACCGCGGGTCAAATTACCAAACGTCAAATTAACAGGCATCAAATTACCAGGGGATCAAATTACCGGTTATCAAATTACCGCGGGTCATATTACCAGGGGATCAAATTATCTGGGATCAAATTACCGGGGATCAAATTACCAGGGGATCAAATTATCTGGGATCAATTTACCGGGGATCAAATTACCCGAGGACCAAACTATCGGGGTCAAATTACAGTGGATCAAATTACCGGGGATCATATTGCCAGAGATCAAATAAGCGCCGGTCAATTTACCGGGGATCAAATTACCATGCAGGGGATCAAATTATCAAGTATCAAATTACCGGGGATCAAATTACTGGGGATCAAATTACCGGGGATCAAATTACTGGGGATCAAATTACCGGGGATCAAATTACCGGGGATCAAATTACCGGGGATCAAATTACTGGGGATCAAATTACCTAGCACCATTACAATTATTGTGTGGTGACTGTTTAAATTGTCTGGGATTCCTTATGCTGTCAGTTTCTTGTGTCGAAAATTCCGTGTGGAAATTTTTCATACAGCGAATGAATTTTCTTGTTTCGAACTTTTCTGTGCTGAATTTTCTTATGGAAAAATTTTCGGAGACAATTGCTGGTATTTATAAAAAATAGATCGATAATGATAATACTGATTGAATAAAAAGTAAAATTCCAATTGTTCAAATCAATCAGAACTGTAAATGTACCAATTATAGTGTAATTAAGTTCGTTTAGAGCGTATTCGAATGAATAATATTTAATTAATAATTTGTCTCGTAACACCAATTCTCAAATTCGATTCGTTCAATTATAATTATAATGTGTAAAGGAAGCCATCAATTAACTACCTAATTACCTATTAATAACAGATCTCATTCAATTAAATGCGATCCCTTATTTTTCATTAAACTATTTTAAAATTAATAATCATTTTCTCTTTAGAATCACTGAGTAGTTGATACAATCCAGCTCATCAAAAGGTCACCAGATTATCTCCACACTACCACCATCAATTCCAATGGACTCTGATCAGAGCTGGGCATTAAGTACTCTAAATGTACTTAAGTACTAAGTACATGGCTATATAGTACTTAGCTACTTAAGTACATTGCACTTAAAAAAATTAAAAATACTTGAGTACTCTATTTGAGTACTTGTTTATCAAAGTACTTGAATACGCTACTTCAGTACACAAAAATACTTAAGTACATACTGAATTATTTTTGTACTTAAGTACTGTCCAGCTCTAATTCTGATACCTCAATGAAGAAGATGCCGCTATAACTCAGCCTTGAAGAGGTCACTCTGTGCTCCAAATAGCCACTCCGAGCTCTTCTTCTGCTGCTCTTGACCGTGATTTAGATCCTATATAAGACTCAGTGAGCGCCAGACAAGCAAGCAGAACCATACTGACCTCTTCCACACTAACACCTACCAACATGAATAAGATCGTACTTTTGGGTAAGTACACTTTGTAGCATAGCTGCTTCATATCAACTGCATTCCTAGTATTAACTCTTTGAATCCCATTTCAGCTGTTCTTGGAGTCGTTGCTGTTGACAGGTTTGCAGCTTCAAGCAATGGATACGGAGCTCCTGGAGGAAGACCATCTAATCCATCTAACTCCTACTCTGCTCCATTAAATGGTGGAGGAGGAGCTAACGAGTACGGTAATGGAGTATCCAATGGACGCAATGGTGGAAGTAACGGCCTCTCCAACGGATACGGAGCTCCTGGTGTAGACTCTCTGGAGTCCCTGGCAGAGAACATTCCCGGTGGAGGAGTTCCAGGAGAAGATTACCCCGTTCTTGCCTCTGTCCCAGACACCGGATTCGACTGCTCAGCCCAGGACTTTTCCGGGTACTACGCCGATACCGCTTCTGAAGCAGGATGCCAAGTGTTCCACATTTGTCAGTTGCGTGAGAGTGGTTCTGTTCAGCAAGATTCTTTCTTGTGTCCCAATGGAACCATTTTCAACCAGCAATATTTTGTGTGCGACTGGTGGTTCAACTTTGACTGCAGTTCTGCCGAGAGTTTCTACGCTCTCAACCAACAGATTGGTGCTGAGGACCAGAATGGATATGGACCACAAGCTCCATCTAACGGGTACTCTGCTCCACAAACCAATGGTAATGGTAACAGTTACTCCGCTCCTCAAACCAACGGAAATGGTAACGGGTACTCCGCTCCTCAAACCAACGGAAATGGTAACGGGTACTCCGCTCCTCAAACCAACGGTAATGGTAACGGGTACTCCGCTCCTCAAACCAACGGTAATGGTAACGGGTACTCTGCTCCTCAAACCAATGGTAATGGTAGCGGAAGAAATGGCGGTTACAGTGGATATTAAGTAGTATCTCAGTGACATGATTTAATACTGTTAAAGTTGTAAATTAATATATTTAATTCCATAAATACGTGTTTCTTATTCCTCAAATATCCATGGATTATAGGATAATATGATTTTCCTTCTAATTTCATTGTAATTATAACTTTATTTAATTCACTAACTAGATTTGAATCTACATAAGGAATGAAATTCGATTTAATTTCATTGGCAATATAAGGAAATCCTTTCACAATTTTTAATTGAACATCTCTCTCATGAAATGAAAGTTCTTTGACTGTGTTTTTTTTCTGCAAAACTGTTTTGTATCAAATTTCTGAGGGAGGGAATTTTTATTCATAGCAGCTAAGGTTTAATGTTCAGTTCTTAAATTAATGCGTATGAATATATTATATATGATGATATAAAATTAAAGAATAAAATAACAATGGAATTAATTATATAAAATGTACTGCATTCACAACCAGTCAAAGTGCAAATGCATAACAACAACAAAAACTATTGCCTGTAATAGATTCTCCTATTTATTAAATTTTCCAATAAATAAATAATGAGTACATAACAACAGACAAGGGGTCCACAGTTTCCAATACACCCCCTCACACAATAAATTTACAGTGAAGTCATCAACTGTTTTTATACTTAAATATAATGTTAAAGGCTTTTAAATATTTAAGTATCTGATATTATTTACTCAAATTATTTAATGTTCTTTTTTCTTTTATTGAATTGAAATGACATTTATGGCATTTAAAACATTAGGATAATGTCAAAGTTTTAAAAATTTAATTGAGTTTGAAATATAACACTAAAATCATTGTTATTTTCTCAGTGTTTTTTCCCTCCAGTCCTGATGATGTATGAAAATCAGTCCGTTATTTTTTCGAATGGTATAACACATTATTTACAAACTATAATTTCTTGAAGATTTTCCCAGTACATCAATTAATTTAAAAAAAATTGTCATGATTATATTTTTCTCATAAAAAATATCTCTCAATATAACAAATTTTTCATTATTGAATCCAATATTATTTAATTTTAGGTCCTCCCAAGCTTTTGGAAGAAATCAATTTTAAACAACTTTTAAAATTTTATAAAACTCAGTTCAATATATATCTTTTTTCATCTTCTTTGATTTTTTTGATCCTCTGTTTGTAGCAATTGTACGAAACACTAATCCGACGCTGAAGTAAAAGATTGTACACTTTTTGTCTAGAATTTCATACACAAACATTTCAAATTCGACTTTCGTTTAAGTTGTCAATGTAAGTAAATAAGAGTTTATTATTTTTAATTAGTATTTACTTCTGTTTACTCCGTTCACTCGAATATTTTAAATTGAATAAAAGCTTGACTATAGCGTACATTCGAAACGACCAGATTACAATCTTTTTCTTCTGATATAAAATTATTTATTCCTGGAAGCAATCTGAATATTTAGAACTTTTTAAAATCAAATATAGTCCAATTTATAAGCGTTTCGTGTGATAAATAGTAAAACCTAGAATTTAGATGTATGGATATAATTCAGGTTTGTTCAAATTGTTTTCTTCTTTTACTCATCTATAAGAAATAGGGTCTTAAACATATACTACCTATAGGTGCCTAAATTAGTGCTAGTTAACTGCTAAACTGTAGTTCCTATAAATAAAAATTACGAAATAAAATAATGGAAATACAGTTTAACCAATACCTAGTTAGTAATTGATTAAAAATTACGTAGGTAGTCCCATGTCTCTAAATGTGGTCACTGGAGGTCCAAGAATACATGAATTAAATAGTTACTAGGATACTCGCACTAGACTGAAATACCGACAAAGAAAAAGAAGGTGACGTCACTTGGAATACGATTTCGAGGATCCTGTATTGTTTTCTTTGAGTCTCTATCTAACTAGTCAGCTATAATTGTAATAATTCCTATTCAATGCAGTGTATTTGCATGTTCTCAAAAACAAAGTAAACAGTCTAGTAATATTTATTTAGATTTCCTGAAGACATAGAGCTAAAGAGACAATGGATAGCGAAGTGTCGGTGCAGTGACAAGGTTTTCCTTTTGACGTCCGCTAGCTATATGGACTTTGGTTCCGAAGCAGACTGTAAACCCCTTGCTAAATTAATCACTTATTTGCATGGCTTCAATTAATGCAAATATCAGTTTTTTTGTTTATAAAAGAAATGTCAACTATATATATTATAGTTGAATGTATTCTATAATATATCCAATTCTGTAGCTTAGTACTAGCTTTACAGAATACAGCTACTAACTACTTTATTCTATACAGTTTTCTTTTTTTATTCATTTTGTTGATTTCTATATATTACGAACAACAATATAAAGTTATTAGTGATCTATGATTTTCATTCATTCTTTAATTGAAGACATCCGCAGTCAAATATTAATTATATATTTCACCATATCGATTTTATCGTAATAAATAGTTCTTATACCTACATTTTTATATAAGAATTTACTCTCTATAGTTCTTCAATTTCAATCATTGTTGGAGAATACACAATCGATCGAAGTCGACACAAATCCAATTATTATTGAATATCATCTGAGCTAAATTCAATAAATGATTTCTGTATTAGGTATATATATAAATACATATTAACATTTACGATGTATTTAATTATATATTTGAACAAGTAATGAAAAGTTATTTAATGAAGATCTATAACCAAATATTTCCGATGCGAGTATCTGTATACCAAGTGACGTCATAAGTCACATTTGATGAATTCCAAAAAGGTTTATCTGTCAGAAAAGCTGCTGAAATTGGAGGTGTAGCAAGATCTACACTTACGGACTATACTTTAAACATTCGATGAAATATTAAAGATAATTTACTAATTTGCCCGAAAAGTATTTCATACTTACATATGGGGTTGAACTCGTTAATTTATTTCGTAATTTGTTTTATTTTGTATTTTTATCGTTCAATAAAATGTTTCAAAATGTTTCAATGTTTCAAAAAGTTTCAATTTTGGTGAATTCCAAGAAAAAAGGAAATATTTTTACCCAAAGTAAAAGGATAGAGTTATTCCATTTGTTTCTGATAAATAGCTATTAAATAAAAGGATAGTTTCACAGGGATTAATCTTGAGCTATCTATATTTTGTTGGAGAAAATGTTCAATCATTACAATTATGATAAAATTTCAAATACGATGAATTATTACTGTGAATAACAAGTCATTATGGTTTACTTCATTTAAATTAGTAGATCCGAATTCAATCCTATCGTTTAATTACCCAAATTTCCAATGTTTTAACCCTTTTTTTGTAGTCCGAATCATCCTCACAGCTTGTACGAAGTCTCCCTCTAGGAAGGAGCATTCGGACACTTGAATTTCTCTTACATTTTGTCTTATAACTTTCGAATGAAGGTTTAAACTGTAAAACAGTCTCAATAAAATTGAAGTAAAATGATTCATCTACATACAGAAATCTTTAAATAGTAAAATTCGAATTAGTTTACGAATTATTCAGATTTTAACAAACACAGTCCGAATGCTCCCGGTTCTCATCTATTATTTATAAATATGTTATATAATTTTATTATCAGTTTAATATTTAATATCGTAAATGAATATTTGATTTTAAATAACGCAGGCTATTTAAATTCGATATCTTTCTCTTTATGTCGTTTTTGAATAATTAAAAATAAATAGTATATCAATAGCAAGCAACTCCAGGGATAGGTAACGGTATACGGACGCTTTCGATGCCAAGTGTCGCTAGAAAATAGAAGATACTGTATGGGATATCTTCCTATATTGAGAACATAGTAAATAAATAGAGAAATATACCAAGTACAATATTGGAACATCCGAAAATATTATGATTGACGTCACACAAAATATTTTGAAGAACTAAGTACCTAAATTATATGATGTCGCACTTGCACAATAAAGTTACCTATATTGATACTTGTTAGCATAGCTATGGCAATTACCATCTACAATTTACTGGTACTGACTCTATGTCATCCATATTAATAACTTTTTATTTTTGTTATAGCATATTAATTAGTTTTGCTCAAACTCCACTGCCAGCGAAAAAAAGCAGTGAATTTGTTTCTATATGAAAGTCATAACTAGGGTTGTGACAATAAGCGTTTAAAATCATAGATCTTAAGAATATCATAGACGAAACAAAATGACATGGTATCGAATACTGTATACCGCTTGTTCAGAATGATTAAATTATCTTCAATTCAATACGTAATTATAATATTTTCAGGATCTATGATTTTAAAGGCATATTGTCATAACCCTATATAGTCATAACATGTCATTAACACAAAAGTTTTTCATTAATTAGGAACAAGAACAACTCATATTAGGAGAACTTTTATTCTCTTTAGCAGTTGTGTGAATAAATATTATATGAGAACAGTTTTCAAAATTAACCGTAATAGAAACACTAATTTTTATTCGTATTGAAAAATGAGATAAATAATTAAATTAAATCAATTGTAAATAAACTTTGATCACTTGAATCATAACCATTCCAGACAAATGAGAATTAATATATATTTACATATCTTTCGAAGGTTTTAAATTATATCGATATCGTTTTCATTAATATCCGCTGTAACCGCCATTTCTTCTGTTACCGTTTCCTCCATTACCGTTGGCTTGAGGAGCGGAGTACCCGTTACCATTACCGTTGGTTTGAGGAGCAGAGTACCCGTTTGATGGAGCTTGTGGCCCATATCCATTCTGGTCCACAGCACCAATCTGTTGGTTGAGAGCGTAGAAACTCTCGGCAGAACTGCAGTCAAAGTTGAACCACCAGTCGCACACAAAATATTGCTGGTTGAAAATGGTTCCATTGGGACACAAGAAAGAATCTTGCTGAACTGAACCACTCTCACGCAACTGACAAATGTGGAACACTTGGCATCCTGCTTCAGAAGCGGTATCGGCGTAATACCCGGAAAAGTCCTGGGCTGAGCAGTCGAATCCGGTGTCTGGAACAGAGGCAAGAACGGGGTAATCTTCTCCTGGAACTCCTCCACCAGGAATGTTCTCTGCCATGGACTCCAGAGAATCTACACCAGGAGCTCCGTATCCGTTGGAGAGGCCGTTACTTCCACCATTGCGTCCATTAGATCCTCCATTACCGTAACTGTTAGCTCCTCCTGCGTTGAATCCGTTAGATCCACCGTTTGATGGGGAAGAATAGGATTTAGATGGAGCAGTTGGTCTTCCTCCAGGAGCTCCGTATCCATTGCTTGGAGCTCCAAACCTGTCGGAAGCCACGACTCCAAGAACAGCTGAAATGAGATTCAAAGAGTTAATATCAGGAATTCAGCTGATATGAAGCACCTATGCTACAAAGTGTACTTACCCAAAAGTACGATCTTATTCATGTTGGTAGGTGTTAGTGTGGAAGAGGTCAGTAAGGTTCTGCTTGCTTGTCTGGCGCTCACTGAGTCTTATATAGGATCTAAATCACGGTCAACAGCAGCAGAAGAAGAGCTCGGAGTGGCTATTTGGAGCACTGATTGACCTCTTCAATGCTGCCACAAAGAGGTAACTTATTATACAAGGTGTCAGAGTCAGATGGAACTTAAATCTTTACTGTTTTGCGGAAGTAAAATTAATATTTAAGAATGGATGAATCAAACAAAGTAACTTTTAACCTATGACGTCACCACTTCCTTGGTTAACATTTTGTGTGTCAGAATGAATTAACAGAGGTCAGAGTTGACGAGAGTGTAGCATTTTATATTTTGTGAGATTAATATTGCATTGTAAGAGTATGGAAGTGACTTGGAAAAATGCATCGAATGATGAACCGAATATTAATTATATCTCTATTTAAATATGCGAGATGGAAAATAAATATGAACTCAACAAAAGTAGTAGTCATTTTTTTCTATATTTATAGAAAGATAACTTATAATATTAATGATGCTTACTAAGAAGTTTCAAATCATTGAATATTGTAAAAAAATTATTTTCACTGTTTCACTGTATCAATTTAATTATTTTATATGTTTCTTCTTAATTTCAAGTCATATTATTATATACTTTCTTCAGGATTTGTTGTTATTTAAGATGTGAGACAATATTTAAAACCTTCGATAAATTCTTAATACATTAGAGTCACGTAAAATCGTTAGCTGCGGATTGTTACACAACTAGTGTACTTGCCCATAAACAATAACGCGTTCTTATTAGTATCAATATTTGTGTAATTTAACTATCCACACTTCTGGTCCGTGTCCTTAAATTTAACTAAAGTTATTAATTGAATAATAACGATATATTATAACAGAGTGTAAATTTAATGACAGAGGTTGAAATGTTCTTGAAAAGCTAGCATGTATTGATATTCATTTTACCACCTGGTAACATATTTACCCTCATTTCTGAATATTATTTTAGAAGTGATGATGAAACTATTTGTAATTATTCATTTTTTATTCATTTCACATGGCTAATATCAATATATCGTTACAATCTACTGCATAACAGACAAACATTTGCAACGGCATGCATTGCATTATATACCACATGATATGCATTGTCGCAATACTTACAGTGGTGATAATAAAAAGTAACTCCCTGGTTAGTACACCGGGAACAGCTGATTTTAAGGTTATAGATAAATTTTCCCGTGAGAAGTTCCAGACCAAAAATCACACCGGTGGTAATTCCCTCCAGCGGAAAATTCAATCACATTATACTGGTTTTAATTTACATTGAGTTAAACATGAAATAAATCAGAATAAGCAAAAAGGTGTTCAACTTGGTGTAAATCTGAACTTTATTTTATTGGTTATATATTTCATAATAAAAAAATATAAGTTGAAGTATTAATCATGGTGATAGCATACATTGCTTTTATTATACATAACTTAAGAGTGACTATACATTTTTTCATTATCGAAATACATTTGGGTGGTTCCAAACCCCCAAACTGGACGTGATAATCTAATCTTAATTATTTTATGTACATTGTGCGAAATCGTACATTTAAAATTTCATGGCATCATTCATTCAATTTAAGATAAAGTATGCCAGTAGCTTCAATTAGATATAGTGTTCAAAAGTGTTTATTTTTCAAAATGTTGGCATATCTCCCTGATGGAATTTACCACCTAGGGAAATTACCTAGTATTGCTTTCCGCGAGGGAATTTTCCGCGATGGACTTTACCCCGATGAAATTTTCCGCACTGGAATTTACCGGTTACGGGTTTTAATGCTCGAATATTCAATATGTATCTGAGTCTTCAAATATGTTCGCACAAGAGTAATTTCACCACCTTTTACTTATGAACACCATTTTGAAAAACTATAAGGAAATTAAAATTTAAAAATACTTATGTGGTTATAGCAGAGAAAAATTTGCAGTAAACAAAGAAAACCACACGAAGATACGATGGTTATTGTTAAAGTTATGGCGATTTTAATTTCATACCCGCTTTTTTGACTCATACTGTATAGTGTATAGTCACAGATAAAAGTTCAATTTATTTAATTAGCTCAAGAAAAAGAAAATTGTCAGTTTTATGTAAGGGAAAAGGATCTACGAGGAAGGTTAACATCTCTCCATACAGCCCACATCCCAATTGTAAAATCTAACCAAACCAAATTTATCCCAGTTACTGTACAATATATGTACATATTGAATACAATTATTAAATATTGCAATTCGTGACCGGTAATTTGATTACCGGTGATTTCATCTCTGGTAAATTGACTCCCAGTAATTTCATCCCTGGTAAATTGACTCCCGGTTATTTGATCCCCGGTAATTTGATCCCCATTTTTTATTACATGGAAGTTATTTATGTTTAATTCGTCGCTGTATTTTCCATTTCGCATTATTTCATATTTCATTTCTTCTAGTAATCCGCCTTATTTTTAATTTCTTCCAAATCATTTAAATGATAAATTACACAATATGTACAAAACTTAATATCTACAATACAAAAGATTTTGCTGATGAATTTTTTCCTAATCTTCATTATTTTGAAATAATTATTCCACAATTTGAAATGAATTATTTAACATTTGGAATAAATGGACACAAATATATCAAACAAAATAATATCAAATCTTGGTATTAACAATACGTACAAGTAACTTATATAATAGAGCATGATATGTCATTATTATTGTCATAGTTTAGTCTTCGATGGAGTATATTGTATATTTTATTTTATACTATTTTAATACAATATCCATATTCAGAGGTCCAACTTACCGGGGGGTCAAATCCCCGGGGATCAAATTACCGCTGGTAAAATTAACGGGGATCAAATTACCAGGAGATCAAATGACCGGAAATCAAACTACCGCGGGTCAGATTACCGCGCGTCAAATTAACGGGGATCAAATTACCGGGGATCAAATTACCGGAGATCAAATTACCAGGGGATCAAATTACCGCGCGTGAAATTAACGGGGATCAAACTAGCGGGGACCAAATAACCGCGGGTCAAATTACCAAACGTCAAATTAACAGGCATCAAATTACCAGGGGATCAAATTACCGGTTATCAAATTACCGCGGGTCATATTACCAGGGGATCAAATTATCTGGGATCAAATTACCGGGGATCAAATTACCAAGGGATCAAATTATCTGGGATCAATTTACCGGGGATCAAATTACCCGAGGACCAAACTATCGGGGTCAAATTACAGTGGATCAAATTACCGGGGATCATATTGCCAGAGATCAAATAAGCGCCGGTCAATTTACCGGGGATCAAATTACCATGCAGGGGATCAAATTATCAAGTATCAAATTACCGGGGATCAAATTACTGGGGATCAAATTACCGGGGATCAAATTACTGGGGATCAAATTACCGGGGATCAAATTACCGGGGATCAAATTACCGGGGATCAAATTACTGGGGATCAAATTACCTAGCACCATTACAATTATTGTGTGGTGACTGTTTAAATTGTCTGGGATTCCTTATGCTGTCAGTTTCTTGTGTCGAAAATTCCGTGTGGAAATTTTTCATACAGCGAATGAATTTTCTTGTTTCGAACTTTTCTGTGCTGAATTTTCTTATGGAAAAATTTTCGGAGACAATTGCTGGTATTTATAAAAAATAGATCGATAATGATAATACTGATTGAATAAAAAGTAAAATTCCAATTGTTCAAATCAATCAGAACTGTAAATGTACCAATTATAGTGTAATTAAGTTCGTTTAGAGCGTATTCGAATGAATAATATTTAATTAATAATTTGTCTCGTAACACCAATTCTCAAATTCGATTCGTTCAATTATAATTATAATGTGTAAAGGAAGCCATCAATTAACTACCTAATTACCTATTAATAACAGATCTCATTCAATTAAATGCGATTCCTTATTTTTCATTAAACTATTTTTAAATTAATAATCATTTTCTCTTTAGAATCACTGAGTAGTTGATACAATCCAGCTCATCAAAAGGTCACCAGATTTCTTCACACTAGTCACTACCACCATCAATTCCAATGGACTCTGATCAGAGCTGGGCATTAAGTACTCTAAATGTACTTAAGTACTAAGTACATGGCTATATAGTACTTAGCTACTTAAGTACATTGCACTTAAAAAAATTAAAAATACTTGAGTACTCTATTTGAGTACTTGTTTATCAAAGTACTTGAATACGCTACTTCAGTACACAAAAATACTTAAGTACATACTGAATTATTTTTGTACTTAAGTACTGTCCAGCTCTAATTCTGATACCTCAATGAAGAAGATGCCGCTATAACTCAGCCTTGAAGAGGTCACTCTGTGCTCCAAATAGCCCCTCCGAGCTCTTCTTCTGCTGCTCTTGACCGTGATTTAGATCCTATATAAGACTCAGTGAGCGCCAGACAAGCAAGCAGAACCATACTGACCTCTTCCACACTAACACCTACCAACATGAATAAGATCGTACTTTTGGGTAAGTACACTTTGTAGCATAGCTGCTTCATATCAACTGCATTCCTAGTATTAACTCTTTGAATCCCATTTCAGCTGTTCTTGGAGTCGTTGCTGCCGACAGGTTTGCAGCTTCAAGCAATGGATACGGAGCTCCTGGAGGAAGACCATCTAATCCATCTAACTCCTACTCTGCTCCATTAAATGGTGGAGGAGGAGCTAACGGGTACGGTAATGGAGTATCCAATGGACGCAATGGTGGAAGTAACGGCCTCTCCAACGGATACGGAGCTCCTGGTGTAGACTCTCTGGAGTCCCTGGCAGAGAACATTCCCGGTGGAGGAGTTCCAGGAGAAGATTACCCCGTTCTTGCCTCTGTCCCAGACACCGGATTCGACTGCTCAGCCCAGGACTTTTCCGGGTACTACGCCGATACCGCTTCTGAAGCAGGATGCCAAGTGTTCCACATTTGTCAGTTGCGTGAGAGTGGTTCAGTTCAGCAAGATTCTTTCTTGTGTCCCAATGGAACCATTTTCAGCCAGCAATATTTTGTGTGCGACTGGTGGTTCAACTTTGACTGCAGTTCTGCCGAGAGTTTCTACGCTCTCAACCAACAGATTGGTGCTGTGGACCAGAATGGATATGGACCACAAGCTCCATCAAACGGGTACTCCGCTCCTCAAAGCAACGGTAATGGTAACAGTTACTCCGCTCCTCAAACCAACGGTAATGGTAACGGGTACTCTGCTCCTCAAACTAATGGTAATGGTAACGGAAGAAATGGCGGTTACAGTGGATATTAAGTAGTATCTCAGTGACATGATTTAATACTGTTAAAGTTGTAAATTAATATATCTAATTCCATAAATACGTGTTTCTTATTCCTTAAATAACCATGTGTTATAGTATAATATGATTTCCCTTCTAATTTCATTGTAATTATAACTTTATTTAATTCACTAACTAGATTTGAATCTACATAAGAAATGAAATTCGATTTAATTTCATTGGCAATATAGGGAAATCCTTTCATAATATCTAATTGAACATCTCTCTCATGAAATGAAAGTTCTTTGACTGTGTGTTTTTTTCTGCAAAACTGTTTTGTATCAAATTTCTGAGGGAGGGAATTTTTATTTATAGCAGCTAAGGTTTAATGTTCAGTTCTTAAATTAATGCTTATGAATAGATTATATTTGATGATATAAAATTAAAGAATAAAATAATAATGGAATTAATTATATAAAATGTACTGCATTCACAACCAGTCAAAGTGCAAGTGCATA
The DNA here is from genome assembly GCA_947561585.1 of Caprella mutica. Classification (NCBI taxonomy): domain Eukaryota; kingdom Metazoa; phylum Arthropoda; class Malacostraca; order Amphipoda; family Caprellidae; genus Caprella; species Caprella mutica. The sequence continues at coordinate 3,664 of CANNZV010002712.1, read as the reverse complement.
ACAACAACAAAAACTATTGCCTGTAAAAGATTCTCCTATTTATTAAATTTTCCAATAAATAAATAATGAGTACATAACAACAGACAAGGGGTCCACAGTTTCCAATACACCCCCTAACACAATAAATTTACAGTGAAGTCATCAACTGTTTTTATACTTAAATATAATGTTAAAGGCTTTTAAATATTTAAGTATCTGATATTATTTACTCAAATTATTTTAATGCACTTTTTTCTTTTATTGAATTGAAAAGACATTTATGGCATTTAAAACATTAGGATAATGTCAAGGTTTTAAAAATTTAATTGAGTTTGAAATATAACATTTTGTCAACAGTTGGTCACTAAAATCATTGTTATTTTCTGTGTTTTTTCCCTCCAGTCCTGATGATGTATGAAAATCAGTCCGTTATTTTTTTGAATGGTATAACACATTATTTACAAACTATAATTTCTTGAAGATTTTCCCAGTACATCAATTAATTAAAAAAAAATTGTCATGATTATATTTTTCTCATAAAAAATATCTCTCAATATAACAAATTTTTTATTATTGAATCCAATATTATTTAATTTTAGGTCCTCCCAAGCTTTTGGAAGAAATTAATTTTAAACAACTTTTAAAATTTTATAAAACTCAGTTCAATAAATGTCTTTTTTCATCTTCTTTGATTTTTTTGATCCTCTGTTTGTAGCAATTGTACGAAACACTAATCTGAACCTGAAGAAAAAGATTGTACTCTTTTTGTCTTGATTTTCGATTAGAGTTTCATACACAAACATTTCAAATTCGACTTTCGTTTAAGTTGTCAATGTAAGTAAATAAGAGTTTATTATTTTTAATTAGTATTTACTTCTGTCTACTCCGTTCACTCGAATATTTTAAATTGAATAAAAGCTTGACTATAGCGTACATTCGAAACGACCAGATTACAATCTTTTTCTTCTGATATAAAATTATTTATTCCTGGAAGCAATCTGAATATTTCGAACTTTTTAAAATCAAATATAGTCCAATTTATAAGCGTTTCGTGTGATAAATAGTAAAACCTAGAATTTAGATGTATGGATATAATTCAGGTTTGTTCAAATTGTTTTCTTCTTTTACTCATCTATAAGAAATAGGGTCTTAAACATATACTACCTATAGGTGCCTAAATTAGTGCTAGTTAACTGCTAAACTGTAGTTCCTATAAATAAAAATTACGAAATAAAATAATGGAAATACAGTTTAACCAATATCTAGTTAGTAATTGATTAAAAATTACGTAGGTAGTCCCATGTCTCTAAATGTGGTCACTGGAGGTCCAAGAATACATGAATTAAATAGTTACTAGGATACTCGCACTAGACAGAAATACCGACAAAGAAAAAGAAGGTGACGTCACTTGGAATACGATTTCGAGGATCCTGTATTGTTTTCTTTGAGTCTCTATCTAACTAGTCAGCTATAATTGTAATAATTCCTATTCAATGCAGCGTATTTGCATGTTCTCAAAAACAAAGTAAACAATCTAGTGTTATTTATTTAGATTTCCTGAAGACATAGAGCTAAAGAGACAATGGATAGCGAAGTGTCGGTGCAGTGACAAGATTTTCCTTTTGACGTCCGCTAGCTATATGGACTTTGGTTCCGAAGCAGACTGTAAACCCCTTGCTAAATTAATCACTTATTTGCAATATCAGTTTTTTTGTTTATAAAAGAAATGTCAACTATATATATTATAGTTGAATGTATTCTATAATATATCCAATTCTGTAGCTTAGTACTAGCTTTACAGAATACAGCTACTAACTACTTTATTCTATACAGTTTTCTTTTTTTATTCATTTTGTTGATTTCTATATATTACGAACAACAATATAAAGTTATTAGTGATCTATGATTTTCATTCATTCTTTAATTGAAGACATCCGCAATCAAATATTAATTATATATTTCACCATTTCGATTTTATCGTAATAAATAGTTCTTATACCTACAATTTTATATAAGAATTTACTCTCTATAGTTCTTCAATTTCAATCATTGTTGGAGAATACACAATCGATCGAAGTCGACACAAATCCAATTATTATTGAATATCATCTGAGCTAAATTCAATAAATGATTTCTGTATTAGGTATATATATAAATACATATTAACATTTACGGTGTATTTAATTATATATTTGAACAAGTAATGAAAAGTTATTTAATGAAGATCTATAACCAAATATTTCCGATGCGAGTATCTGTATACCAAGTGACGTCATAAGTCACATTTGATGAATTCCAAAAAGGTTTATCTGTCAGAAAAGCTGCTGAAATTGGAGGTGTAGCAAGATCTACACTTACGGACTATACTTTCAAACATTCGATGAAATATTAAAGATAATTTACTAATTTGCCCGAAAAGTATTTCATACTTACATATGGGGTTGAACTCGTTAATTTATTTCGTAATTTGTTTTATTTTGTATTTTTATCGTTCAATATAATGTTTCAAAATGTTTCAATGTTTCAAAAAGTTTCAATTTTGGAGAATTCCAAGAAAAAAGGAAATATTTTTACCCAAAGTAAAAGGATAGAGTTATACCATTTGTTTCTGATAAATAGCTATTAAATAAAAGGATAGTTTCACAGGGATTAATCTTGAGCTATCTATATTTTGTTGGAGAAAATGTTCAATCATTACAATTATGATAAAATTTCAAATACGATGAATTATTACTGTGAATAACAAGTCATTATGGTTTACTTCATTTAAATTAGTAGATCCGAATTCAATCCTATCGTTTAATTACCCAAATTTCCAATGTTTTAACCCTTTTTTTGTAGTCCGAATCATCCTCACAGCTTGTACGAAGTCTCCCTCTAGGAAGGAGCATTCGGACACTTGAATTTCTCTTACATTTTGTCTTATAACTTTCGAATGAAGGCTTAAACTGTAAAACAGTCTCAATAAAATTGAAGTAAAATGATTCATCTACATACAGAAATCTTTAAATAGTAAAATTCGAATTAGTTTACGAATTATTCAGATTTTAACAAACACAGTCCGAATGCTCCCGGTTCTCCTCTATTATTTATAATTATGTTATATAATTTTATTATCAGTTTAATATTTAATATCGTAAATGAATACTTTATTTTAAATAACGCAGGCTATTTAAATTCAATATCTTTCTCTTTATGTCGTTTTTGAATAATTAAAAATAAATAGTATATCAATAGCAAGCAACTCCAGGGATAGGTAACGGTATACGGACGCTTTCGATGCCAAGTGTCGCTAGAAAATAGAAGATACTGTATGGGATATCTTCCTATATTGAGTACATAGTAAATAAATAGAGAAATATACCAAGTACAATATTGGAACATCCGAAAATATTATGATTGACGTCACACAAAATATTTTGAAGAACTAAGAAAATAAAATAACTGATGTCGCACTTGCACAATAAAGTTACCTATATTGATACTTGTTAGCATAGCTATGGCAATTACCATCTACAATTTACTGGTACTGACTCTATGTCATCCATATTAATAACTTTTTATTTTTGTTATAGCATATTAATTAGTTTTGCTCAAACTCCACTGCCAGCGAAAAAAAGCAGTGAATTTGTTTCTATATAAAAGTCATAACTAGGGTTGTGACAATAAACGTTTAAAATCATAG
>CANNZV010002711.1:0-87164 GCA_947561585.1 Caprella mutica | reverse complement strand
GTCCAGGTCATGGTATAATAACAATGAAAGGTATGCTCACGCGCAAGTACTCTTCAACCCTCATATCCGTGCGGGAGTATTTTGTGACGTAACACATCCCATGTAGCAATGATTCTCGCGCCAATGTTGTCCCTATATTAACCCAAGAAACAATGCTTCTGGGATGTTAGAAAAGGAGTTTTTACCATGCCATTTCGAGGGAATGGACCTCTAAAGTTATTATTTTCTGATCTCTATAAATATGTTTAACCGAAAAATAGTTTAATCCATGATGTTGTTAATTAGCTGAGACTGTTTATTAAAGAACCCCTAATTTTGAAACAAAGGAAAATAATTAAATTAATTAATGTTCATTAAATCTTATTTACCATTTTTTGATTGCTTGCATGCAAGTTCCTTAATATTATGATTTCTTATACAATGAATAATCAGGTGTAAATTTTGAAGAGTATAATGGTGGCTGTCGTAGGCGGTTAGGCTTCCTTAATAAGTCTCTCAAAGGAGCTTTCGTATCGGTAAAAGGAGCTTTTCGCTTTTTTTTTTTTGTTTCTTTTTCACTGCATATTATATAAAATAATTATATGCTGCAAAATACCCAGTTAGCTTTGCCTAGACTTAAGAGTTTCGCTGAACTCGTAGTTCCAGTTATTCGAAATTAACATGTTTCAGATAGTTGTAAGGTTATAAAGTATAAAAGCAGTTAAGTGTTTCTCATTAATTTCTTTTCACTTCTATTGTAACTTCTAGTTACAATTTAGTTAGATTATTAATAAGTCAAATAGTATAAGAAATACCGTGGAGTTGATATTCATAGCGGTAGTGAGGAAATGATATTCAAATATCGTGTGAGTATTGACAGTGAAGTCAATATTGGAATAAGTGATAAGAAATGCCATTGCTATGGACAATTAGTCTAACGGACATTGCGTTCACGGACAATTAGTCTAACGGACATTGCGTATACGGACAAATTATTAGTTTAACGGACATTCTGTCCACGGACGGTTCCTCTAACGGATATTCCACAGTTCGTCTAACGGACATTCCACAGTTCATATAACGGACATTCCACAGTTCATTTAACGGACATTCCACAGTTCGTCTAACGGACATTCCACAGTTCATCTAACGGACATTCTGTCCACGAACAGTTCGTCTAGCGGACATTGCGTCCACGGACAGTTAGTCTAAAGGACATTCCGTGCCTTACAAGGTATTATTGACATTTTTCAGTAATTATTATTTCATGTGCCTAGATAGAGAATTCCAATCAATGAATTTTAATATAGAAGTAAAATCTATACGTCGGGAATATCCATTATATCAATAGTAATTATAATAACTAACTGCGTGTAAAGGGAACATAGTCACATTCAGAGAAAGAGAGTAGCTATAGTTTGATAAAAAAGAAGGCCATCAATTACTTATTTGTTTTACATATGAGTAACGATCAGGTCTGTTTTAACTTAAGATTAAATAAATGTCACACAAAACTTACTTATATTTCAGAATATTCTAGGCATGAACAAAACTTAAGACCCCAATAAAAGAACAGGGAACAAACTAGTTAATAACTGATCAGAAATGCAGAGAAGAATTTATAATAGTTAATATGAAAAAATTTAGAACTCAAAAAGATATCACCTATTGAGGTATACATGGACCACCTTCCAATTTGAGATGTTATTTCGCAATGATTATTAGTAGCAAAAGAAAATATATTGTGAAGTTTGGAGAGAAAAGAGAGAGAGAGAGGGAAATAAAAGAGGGAATTAAATTGTTCAGAAGTGGCTAGTATGTGTAGGGTAAACGAATTAAATAACGTATGATAATTTCAATAGTTATTTATATTTATTTAAAAAACATTAGATTTTAAGTGAACATTTTTTTCTATTATAAAAAATAATTAAAAGATCAATTAAATTTATTAAAAATATCTGTTACCTACATTTTTTTAATTGGTATTATTTAAATAACCAGATTAGTTGTATATTATTTTCTTGTTCTCTCCACATTGAATATTTTAATGAGTTTATTTTTTATTAATAATTCATAGAAATTATCATCAGGTGTATAATTTACATCTGGTAAATGTCGCTTTACCTTATTTAAGGAAATACACAGTTTGGAAATCAAGTGAAGAAAATACAAAGAAAGTAATGGAAATTGAATTAATTTGAAAACATTTTTAATGGAGAAAAATGTTTACTTACAATCTTCTATGTTAATTTTTTTTAATTATACATGTAATAAAAAAGTTAAGACTAACGAAATAGGAGCTATATGGCAGCATGATTTTTATAATATTTTGGAGCGATTTCGATTTTTATGAAACAATTAGATTAATGAAAATATATGAAATGAAATTTTTTAATTTATGATAAACCAAGAATATTAATATATGAAACAACAAATAATTTATTAAACATAATACAGGGTAGGTTTTCGAGTTATCAGTCGATTTCACATCTTCCGTCGAAAGAAAAATTATTTAAAAATTAAGATTAATTTTTATTTGTATCCATGATACCTGGAGGTAGGTATACCAATAAAAATACCAACTTACTCAAACTAATTTAGGAAAAAAAAATCAATATACGAAAATAAATAAACAATATATTTTTAGAAGTAAAGTGTCGTCTTCTAAACCAGAATTAATTAATGCTTATGATATTAATTTATTAGTAAATTACCTGCGCGTTGTCCCTATTAATGTTAAAGAATTTAAAGGCCCCTTGCATCACCATGGTGACGAACAAACTCAACACTCTTTTCTTACTAAAATTAAACTATATCAACTAACTGACATATATCACCATTATATGCAAATTACATCTCCTTCACAAGGTTGATAATAAGAATATTTAGCACTGTACTGACACACAGAACTTCTCTCCACGACACACAAACCACCACTGACTTCTTTACCATGTGAAACAGGTATGAGGCGAGAGAGATGGTAGAGACAATGTGTGTGTGACGTCATTAGAGCAACACAATTAAAAAGGATTGCATTGCAGATCATTTTGACCCGTTAAATAAGGGATTTCAGGTCATTTTGGCACATATGGAATTCATTTAACATATGGTAAGTTCCGAATTATCAGAGTTATACATTTTCGAACATGTAAGAAAGAAATATAAAGATTGTTTAGCTTTTATTTAAATTGGTATCCATGATACCTGCAGGTATCATGGATACCAAATAAAATAACTATATAAATAATAATCATTATACAAGATGCAGGTATCATGGATACCTGCATCTTGAAAATTAAAATAAAATCTAAACAATCATTACATATTTTTTCTTACTAGTCCAAAATGTGGAACTGTCCGATAATTCCGAACTTTTGTACATCTTTTTTCGCTTTAATTATCTTCAAATCTCTAGTTCACTATGTTGCTGTGATGACGTCACGCACACCAAACACACCCCCATTGTCTCTACCACTTCTATACAATAGCTGGAGGCGCATTGTGCCTATGATTGATGTGTACAATAGTACAGGATATTCTGCTGAAGTTTTACCTACAATGGAACAGTGGGAGATGAGGCGAATTAAAGAAATTCATATGAATTAAGGTGAGATGAAGGAAAAGAAACTAGAAGGTTGATATGTACGAGTGATAGGGAGACTGATTTATCAATTGATATTGAAATAGGATTTATTTATAAAAGGTTATTGAATAATAATTATGCGCGGTCATTTTAAACAGAAGACGAATTTTAAGGAGGCCAATATTGACCAGAGTCTATTTCTACGCAAACGCTCAATAATTTCACGTCACTTTGACTCAGAATTAGCCACTAACATGTACCAACTAACAGTGTACCTGTACCAACTAACAGTGTACCTGTACCAACATGTAAACAGTTTAACGCTTTCGATGCTGATATGGGTTATATTTGTCCCATTTTATCTGCCCCAAATAAAATAATCAAATAAACTTATGCAATTGAGTCAGGAGTTCATGAATGTATGAAAAAATATCAAATTTTGATCATGCAGGTCCTATCGAAAGTGTTAACTTGCATCATTTAGTGACATTTACAATAATAAATTCTTAGTTATCGGTCTGTTCCACATTTTCGAACATATAAAAAAATATATATAATTTAACCGTGACCGGTAAATTCCACCAAGAAGATTCTACCCAATTTTAAATAAAAAGTTACATATTTTATCTTAAGACTTTTATAATTATAGTGCTACATTGAACAAACAGAAATTTTATGCTCTATGAAATGTTTTTGGTAGTAGGGGTACTAAGTTCCAAGTTATTGGTTGGTTCTATAATTTCGGACACGTCAGAAAAGAAAATATTATTACTAGTGTACTTTCCCGTTAAAAATAACGGGTTATCATCAATACCAATTTATTACCTATTATTAGGTTACTTTTAATGAATTAAATGGAAATTAGGTTTATTGATAAAATACATTTTAAAATTGAATAAAAACAGGGAATTTAAATATCAAGTCAATATATTATTGTTCGTATCATAGTTACATTCTACATGTTTAATACGGGTCAAGAGCTCCAACCCCCCCCCCCCCCTCCCGGTCACGAGCCCCAACCGGTCATGAGCCCCTCCTCTGTTTTTTAATCCTTATTTACCTATATTATTTAATCCTTATTGACACTTTTGTAGTTCATTACTGATTAAACATAAGATATATGTGAGTTGTACTTAAAGCGAGGCTTGCCTGTAATTATTTTATACCATTTCGTATAGGATCGAAAACGTGGAACCGTCCGATAACTCTGAACTTACCCTGTATCGCCAATTACTTGGACACCTAATGAAACCCACAGTACTCGGACAGTGGGGGATTTACATGCAAGGTTATAACAGGTCAAGCAGATCTCCAGGTCAGATTAGTGCATGACCTCTGCTAACACCCACTTACCGAGTACTGTGCGTGTCTGGCAATAGAGTAGTTACCCTAATGTTTACCTGGTGGTTATTGCATTTCATCTGACAGAAGGAATAACTGGGGGTGAAGCTGTACCTTTTCTGCCTGGTGGAACAGCAGATGAGGAACATCCTGACAGATGCCTGCCAGACAGTATCACCTGTCACACAGTGTGTCCTGACAACAGGTCAGGTCACTCATCTACCACTTATTCACAGTAATTTACGTCAGTCATATATGATGTAATACCAATTAAAAACACTCAATGAATACGTTCACACTAATTACATATAAAATACATAACACTGTATTAGTCACTACACAATGACTGTGTTAGTCACCATTTAATGACTGCATCAGTGACATGTAGGGTGGTGAATGTTAGTCACCACACAGTCATCACTAAGATAGACTAACATCTATCTCTATTCTGAGAGACTTACAACGCACTAAGGTAAATTCTGAGTTAGCAGACTGTTAAACATTTCAACACTATCAAGGCCCGTTTACACGCTACGATTATTTGCATCGATTTATCGTAAGAGGTTGTTACAATTTATCAGTACGTGTTGACAGGAGATCGTAGCGATTTATTGGAGTTGGAATTGGATTGTGGGGTTGGTGCCAGCAGGCTCCAATTTATAAAATCGTAACGATAAATTTGAACATGTAAACAGGGTTCCAAGAAATCGTTACAATTTAGCTCAATATATAATGCACAAATGCAGACCACCATAACGCCTCTTCCATGACAGCTAGTGAAGACAAAAATTATTCGAGTAAGAATCTTTACGAGTAAACACTGTCTCAATCATCCGATAAATTGCTACGATCTCTGTGCTCAAAAATTACTTCAATTTATCGTAGCGTGCAGACGGGTCATACCATCTGGCCCTAATCACGATGCAATAGTGTGTCAACACACTAACAAAGAGACACTGTTAGTACAGCCAATGATGTCATAACGATAAGCTGCACGAGTTAAACTCTAAACATTAGGGAGAAAAGGTGGAATGTTAACGTAATTACAGAAGGAGGAATGTGGAAAGAACAAAATCAGTACCCCAGGTTGTGTCCGGTAAAACTACCCGGTTATACCCTCTTTTCTCCCTCGCACCCCAGTAACAGTTTACCGCCTAATCCCGGAAATAGTCTCCCTCGGTTATAGGAAATTTTGGTCTCAGATATTAATAAAACTTATGAATTATATGACCCTGCTAGGTCATTAAACAATCATGAAGTGTGCAGTACAACAAACTAGCGGATAAAACAGACTACATAAAGGTCATTTATGTCGAGAGGACATTTATAATTTCAAAACCGAATATTCAGATTCGAAATTTCCGGTCACCGTCTCCCTCACTATGTCCGGCCACCGTCTCCCTCACTATGTCCGGCCACCGTCTCCCTCACTATGTCCGGCCACCGTCTCCCTAACATCCCGGTAAAAGTTTACCGCCGCATTCCGTAAAACCGTACCCACATCACCGCGGCTGCACTCACACTGAATCATGCTCATCTCTGCACGCGTTTCGGTCACCCTCTACCGTAAGTCTAAAGGCCGTAACATTGAAACTGCGGGACAATGTCACCGTAACGTGACGTCACGTAGCATAAACGTGAGCCTCTTAAACCCATAAAGAAAAACGTGACAAAAAGACACCCAAACAAACTACATCGTCCAATACAATTTTAATAGGATTTGCGACTTAGCTCATAAACAATACTTTGGACGAAAAATAGCATCTTACTTTGCACACTAAGTTGATATTGAACTAGAACATCTATTCTTTAAGATGTCTGATCCTCTTTTTCGAGAGTATCAGGAGAAGATGTTATAGAGAGACTGTTTGGTCCCCTCTCAATGACTCACAGAACGTGTAGGGGAGCCTATGCCTAGTCACTAAACAACCTGTACCTACACTAACAAAACAACCTATCTAACGTCCATTCTGTATTAGCAAATAAAACGTCGCGTTTTTGCTGTCCAGTTTACGCCTTTTCCATTAATCACGGCTTAATGAATGGGAACCAAATTTGCAGTCTACACTAGCGTTTCTACCGCCTTCAATTCATTTAACCGTGATTAATTGAAGAGGCATAAACTGGGCGGTTAAAACGTGGCGTTTTATCTAAGTATAGAAAGTGGCTTTATTTACATATGAGTAAGTAATTAGTTGAACATTAATACACTGCATAGCGAAAAGCCATTTTACCTGCACTATACAGGATGTTAGTACAGACTTCTGGTACGTGAATGGGGATGACAAATGCTAGCCACTTCAGGGCCTTGGTTATATTGTTTGGTGAGTCACAAACAGGTGAGAGAGAGGGGGAAAACAGGTGAGAGAGAGGGGGAAAAGAGGTGAGAGAGAGAGGGGGAAAAGAGGTGAGAGAGAGAGGGGGAAAAGAGGTGAGAGAGAGAGGGGGAAAAGAGGTGAGAGAGAGAGGGGGAAAAGAGGTGAGAGAGAGAGGGGGAAAAGAGGTGAGAGAGAGAGGGGGAAAACAGGTGAGAGAGAGGGGGAAAAGAGGTGAGAGAGAGAGGGGGAAAACAGGTGAGAGAGAGGGGGAAAAGAGGGAGAAAAAGGTGTAAAATGAAGAGCGTCACTCGCAACAGTAATAAAATCTTCTTGGACACTTAAATTGCTGAATATTTTAACAGTTAAGATTTTCCTGTTGTCTAAACAGAAATTTTTATTTATTTGGATTCAGAGTTACCAAACAGTTCAAAATTTTCGATTATGTAAAAAAATTATTCAACCTTTAATCTCGTCATTTTTAGGCGGCAGCGAAGGTATGAGTTTCTTATAAGATCGAAAATGTTGAACTGTTCGATAACTCAGAATTAACCTACACAATATTTATCTAAGAATTAGAACTGAAAATTAAATAAATAACTACTTTATACATGGTCTTTTAAAGTTCAATAATGATATAACTAACAAATTATTAAGATACAATCGTCATCCATTCTAAATAAATAAATTGAACGAGTTAGAGTAACGATTAAAAATAAACCATACTTCCAAAGATGATTTGTTCAAACAAATTGAACTGATAAGAAAGATAAGAAAAGTGAGGTGATAAGAGACTGTTATACACACTAACTGTTTAGCAGGTATAAAACAGCAGGGTGATATCATCAACAGGAACAAGGGGTGGCATGTGGTTAGGGAATTAATTATAACCATGCATTTTCTTTCTCTTTACAAGATATTTTTTTAAATTGAAAACAAAAAAAATATGTTGTGATTTGAAAGAGAATTAATGCGCATGTTCAGGAATAAAATATGTTACCATTAAAACAAAATGAACAACAATATGTTGAATAGTATGGTAGTGGTGGACGGGGTTGGAATTTATTTATTTGAGGGTTTAAGGTCTGTTTCGGAACCAAAGGCCATATCTTTGACATCAAAAGGAAACTAAATACAAGGGACTCTATTAAGAACTAATTCTTTTCGATGTAGGTTCAACAAATTTAGAAAATAATTGGAGTATTAATATTATTTTTAGCATGGATTTGATATGTACGAGGTAGATAAATTTTCTCCCCGATTTATGCTCCACTCTAAGTAAGGGTAAGTTCGTAGTTATCGGACAGTTCCACGTTTTCGATCAAAATAAAAAAAATATACCTAATTTAACATTCTAACTCGTTATATTAATTGGTATCCATGATACCTGAAGGTATCATGGATACCAATTGTTAAAGTAAACATTGTTTTCTGATGTGAAACTGTTCGATAACTCTATATTTCCCCCAGAGACCAATTGCTAATAACATTCGCTATTACACCATTTAATAGATTAATAAAGTAGTTGTTTCGCGTACGAGATGGCTAATTTGCAATGAGATTTTGTAGGCATATGAAAGAGATTTAACAGACGCTAAAGGTGATGAGATGCTGTGAATGGAGAAAATTAAAGACGAAACTACGGAATACGCGAAGATATGAGAACATTACTGCGAAGATATGAGAACATTACTGCGACGATTAGACTAAAACTGATACGTGATATAACATCATTGCGAGGCGATAGAACGAGATTATAATTTTAGTATGGGTTTAACATCAGTTTCAGCCATATCACTGACGTCAAAATGAAATCAAGTACAAGGGACTGGAAGAAGCAGTCAGAAAGGAAAGTGGCTCCATGAACAAAGTCAACTACTACCGTCGGTGATGGTGCTCATGGATGCAGAAAAGCTACTCGGTGAATGCAGTCAATTACAGATATAACAAGAGTATGTTACGATATAAGTTATAACTACTGTAATTCAACCACATTCATTTCAATGAAGATTGGTAATATAGAGAAAATAATAATAATTAAATTTAATCCATGAAAGTAAATTTAGTAACGTATGCAAAATTTGAAGACAATAAAACTTTATAATTACTTAACGACATGATGAAAACAGAAAAAATTGATATAGAAATACAGTCAATAACTATATTAAGATGATTATTCGATTAAAGATTTCGACACAATGAAACTGTACCCGGAGAGAAAGTTATGTTGGGGTCATAGAAAATTAAGAGGGGTCCCACCTTAATCTTGTATGGCCCCACCATAGCTTTCTCTGTGGGTTAAGTTTACTAGTATCTAGGGACATTCTACGACCCTGTAGCAAGGTAAAAAACGAAGGGAAGGAAGTAAAGGAGAGGGGAAATAGACAGACACTGAGGAGGGGAAATAGACAGACACTGAGAAGGGGAAACTAGCCCTCAGTTGACAGAGGAAACAATGTAACGGCCCCTGGTGGTATTGCCTATAATGGGGAAAAGAAACAATTCCTAGCGACCAGCCATTCAATACGATCAACACTGATATAATGAAGACAAACAAGCCTATACAAATAAGTACTAGAAACTACATATGAAAGGGAAATCCCTTTATATTGGAATTACAGTGAATATATTATTATAGTTGTTTTCGCAATGTGTTAAAACCTGTCTCAACATGCCAGAGCCCGTCTCAACGTACCAGAGCCCGTTGACTGATACTTATATTACGAAGCATCTGGAACAGCTCAAATATAGAGCAAATTTGAACATGAATTGTTGGAAAAACAATAAATTATAAAAAAAATTATCTCTCATTATACCTATAAGTTTATAACTGCTGTTTACCATTTCAGAGCCATGTGTAAAACTGAAAAGAAACAAGCCAAAAAGCACTTCTCTACAGTCTATACACAAACTATTTAGGGTACAACTTTTGAAAACAGCTAACTTTGTCGGAGCTAACAAACCTAACCAGAAACCACCCAGAGAGAAAGTCATGGTGGGGCCATAGAAGATTGAGAGGGGACTCCTTAATATTCCATGGCCCCACCATAATTCTTCATGGAATAGTCGCTGATGATGTAGCTAGTGTCCAGTGCCTTTGGTGATGTTAAATACCAATGAAAGCAGTCTGACAACACATTATAGAGGACTTAAATCTGAATATTATGTGATTAAAGATACAAGATAAAAACTATCAAATAGAAGAAATTCAATGACTATATTTTATTAAATGTATTATAGTTGAATTAAAATTGTATGAATCTGTAAAAGTTTAACTATTATTGTGTGTGTTTAATTTTAGTTTTAAGATGCCCTAGAAGCATTGATGCTATCTTTTTAAGTAATAAATATATATCAAACCAATTGGGTAGGTACATGACTCTTGGTTCTTAATGTAAGGCATTGTGAGAGGTTAAATAAACTTATACATTTAGAACATTAATAATTAATAGAACATTAATAATTAATAGAACATTAATAATTAATAGAACATTAATAATTAATAGAACATTAATAATTAATATAACATTAATAATTAATATAATATAACAGATGTCAGAGCGTAATTATCACAGGTGTTTTGTCCGTTACAATACAGGCACAGGTGTAACTGTACTGCTATGTGAGTACATTTGCCATGACAACTGTTCATGTAGGAGATGTTTGCCTTTAACCCTAATTGAACTAACAAAATTAAAGAGGATTCTTTACACAATGATATTTACGAAACCAGAGGCTTGAATTATATGATTTTTTGTCAGTTAATAGCTTTTATCATATAAATATACTGTGCAAAATTTTTTTTACCCATGATTGATATGAATAGTGTTATTATATTGAATAAATTCTGTTTGTTGACCTTAAACTCCACAGTCAGTCTTTGGCAAGGTTCATAGACTATAACAGGTTAAACGAATGGGGAAAAAAAAGCCATTGAGAAAATAACAATTTCTGTCTTTCTTCTTGAATATCTCTTGAACGGTAGATTAAACTCGTGCGTGAGTCATACTAGAATAGTTCAAAATTTAATAATTTATCGAATGGTATAAAAAATTTAAAAGAAATGGTTTTTCCACTGCAAAAGGAACAAAAAAATAACTGCTATTCACTCCGTTGTCCGTTGATTAGGGGCACTGGTTAACATTTTCATCCGCTTTGATTACTGTAGCTAAAATAAGAACAAATAAGAACAAACACAATATTGCAATAATAAAAGAAATATAAAAGGTCAATTATTTGTAACATAGGTTTCAATCTAAAGAATAGGTTTTCATCTAAAGAATTTGTAGACGCAGGTCTTAGTAACATTTGGTACTATTTCCATTCGTTTAACCTGTTATAGTCTATGAACCTTGAGTCTTTTGATGGCTGATAGAAAATAGAGATGCAAGTTTTGGATTTAGGAAATATACTCACCAAGATACTAGAAAATTGTTGAATATTGAACTAAGTTCCGGTAAATAATGACGAATAAAATTATGACAAAATAAATTTTTCTAAACAATAGTTTTATATTCTTTAGCAACAATTAAATAATTTCGAATAATAAAAAATAATTATGAATTATGAAAAAATACATTTTTAAATAATTATTTTGGATTCTAATTAATAATTTAATGTTTTTACATAATTTTTTTATTTGTTACTCACCCTGACAAAGTTATCTGGGAATACCCCGGTGTCCCCATTCATGGCTGTACCGCTGTACCACCCAACCTCCTGCTCCACCACCTTGCGCACTATGTCCCCCACTACAAGACGCAACTCGTCCTGCTCCTTGGGTTCGTATGGATAGAGAACCTCTACTTCTGAAACAGCGAGAGGAGAGAGGTCAGAACAACAAACAGGTGCATATTATCAAAATATAACATTGTTAGTTTGTAAAAACTAAAATTCGGATAACAAAATATTTTCTATGATATGCATTTTTTGTGTTATTTCCAAAGTTAGAACAACAAATAGGAGGATAAAATCAAAATATCAATATTGAAAGTAGCTATTTATAAGATTCTGATAAAAAAATATTTTTTCCATGAAATGCTTTTTATTTCTAATTAATTGTTTGTTATTTTCAAAGTTAGAATAACAAATAGGGTGATATTATTAAAATATTAATATGCCCTTTGTTGCCATGTAGTCAATTTTTGGCTGACCTGAAACAAAAAAGTAGGTAGTATATTAAAATACGCTAATAAACCTATAATGTCAAAAACGTGATCAAATTTGATTGAGAAGTGTGGATTCTGCAGCAAATCTTGCAAAATTATCTTATTTTACGAATGCAAATGTTTGGTGCATAATTTTATAGTGTCCTATTTAAAAAATATTTAATAATACTTATCGAAACCTAACATGGATAATATTATTTAACCTGGGGGTTGAAAACCTGCTCTTTCCAATGAAGTAAACAGAAATTTAAACTTCCTAATAGTTTTGGAGAGAAGGGGGTTGCGGTGTAATGCCCGCACATTCCAGGTGCGGGGGAATCACCCGCGTTGACGCTATAGGAATTAATTCGTAATTGTTTGGAGCCAATATCTGAATATCCCAAATATCTGTCATATTCTGCAGACTGGCATTATGCAGACCATGTTTCAGAGGATACAGGTAGATCCACAGGAAAATTGCTAGTCTGTAGAAACTGGTAAAGTGTTCGTAGAGATCTCTTATTCTGTTCGTAGCAAAATTCAAAATCTCCTGCAGCTAAATTAATGGTAACATAGGAATTAATTCAAGATCTCCCGTAGAGATCTCAAATTTCTAAAATTCAATCAAAAACTCCCGCAGAGAGTCTTGGAAAAATGTTCCACATTCTGCAGACTGGGAGAATATCCAAAATATCTCCCATATTCTGCAGACTGTAACTGGGGTCAAAATTTTAAGCCAAAATTTCACCAAAAAAAACATAGCCTAAGCTCTAGGAAATAGGAATTAATTCAAAATTTCAAATGGATTATGACCTTTTGATATATAAGCAAATTAATTGGCATTAACTGAATACTGACATACTCTGCAACATGGTAGCTATGGATCACAGAACATTAAATAGAAGAAGTGTAGATCCCATTATATTACTCTTGACTGAAAATGGATCCAGGTCGTCACATTTAAGATGCTTTAAAGAAGAAAATTTGACTTCCTAGTCAAGATTTTACACTTGAAAACATTCCTATGCTTCATGTCTGATGCATGTGCATCTGTTGGGACTATTTTATTTTTGTGAGTGATTTACTTGCTATATATATGTTTTTCAACTTATTTTACCCCTCAAAAGTCGCCAATATACTGGCGTCTTTGTCCATACTCTGAAACATGGATTGTTATCTAACTAATTTGACTGCTTTTCACTTTTCAAAGATTAGTATCTCATAAATTATTATTGGTAAATACTTGAGAATTTTTTTTAAATATGAAGACGCTTTCATTTATTTTTATTGGTATCCATGATACCTGCAGATATTGATACCAATAAAAATAACAATGAGAGCATCTCCATATATTAAAGATAAGAAAATAAGTATTTACCAATAATAATTTGCTCCCGTTTTTTAGATATTTGTATTTCTATTTATTGCTATTAAGAGATAAAAATGCAAATGTTTTAGCATAATTATAATAGTGAGGTATTAAATATGGGATATGTTTCACCTAAAAATGGAAGGAAGGCCGCGAGTTTTACTGCTGTTTAATTACTTTGAAGTACAGATTGGACTTGTTTTTCTTTTATCATTTTAAAATCAATCCAACAGTTTGATCTGTGTGATAATGATTGTGTGAGAGAAATCGCTGCCAACATTTTTCATCAATTAGTCTAGTCCTCCAACATTTTTCCAGTTTCCCCTCCCAAAATTAATGGTAATATAGGAATTAATAGTTAAATATTCCCCAACATTGCAGGAATTTTTTTGTTAGAGAAATTGAATATCTCCCTATATAAAGTATATATCATCGGAATTCAACACCAAATACAATCTGGAAGATAATGAGCTGAGGTAGAATGCATGTTCAAATTGTTTTCGAGAGAGCATTTATAGCCAGTTTGCAGAATGTGTCTCTTCTCCCGCAGAGATTTTAATTTGAGAGATAGTTACTCTCTAGTGTCTGACTCTCAGTAGCAGATTCATAATCTCCCGCAGCTAAATTAATGGTAACATAGGAATTAATTCAAAATCTCCCGCAGCTAAATTAATGGTAATATAGGAATTAATTCAAAATCTCCCGCAGAGATCTCCAATTTCTAAAAATTCAATCAAAAACTCCCGCAGAGAGTCTTAGAAAAATGTTCCATATTCTGCAGACTGGATTTATAGTGACGTCAGCCCAAGTAAAATAGTATGTCTCATAAACTCACCATTTGTCTCTCCAGCTCTCTCCATAATTCAACAAATTCTCTCCAAAATGATCAAATTATCATAATTCTCTCCAAAATAACATTGTAGCATAGGAGAAAAAGAGATAAAACTCGCCATTTGCAATTGAAGGGCTCAAAATAACTGTCACAAACTCCCCATTAAAATGGCGAGATTGGACATGCTTTATTACTTGGACGTCAGCGATCAATCATCAATGGGCATGATTGCAGTCTTGCAGATTGGTTGAATTTTTACTACTGTATCTCCACTCTGTATTTGATGCACAAAATCCCACTGACTTTTTCAAAAAGCTGAAAAAATCCACCATAAATTTCCAGTAATTTGGCTGATCCACCAACATTTTCCCGATTATTCCACCGAAAATTAATGGTAACAAAGGAATAAATAGCTAAAAATCCACAGACTTTGCCAGAATCCAAGTAATAAAGCATGTCCAAACTCGCCATTTTAATGGCGAGTTTGTGACAGTTATTTCGAGCCCTTCAATTGCAAATGGCGAGTTTTATCTATTTTTCTCCTATGCTACAATGTTATTTTGGAGAGAATTTATGAAAATTTGATCATTTTGGAGAGAATTTTGTTAAATTTTGGAGAGACAAATGGCAAGTTTATGAGACATACTATTTTACTTGGGCCAGAATATTATATTCAATGGGGGAAAAATTCCACCGACATGTCGGTGGAATTTACCACAAAATACAGACTGGTTTGATCTGAGCCACTCTTCTATGTTTTGTGGTATGGACTGTGTAGTGTGGGCTGTGGGCACAACTCAATACATCTTTTGCAGACTGGAACAATAGCCTGGAAATTCAACATATGATACCTAAGATCATAAGACTGATAAGAGACTGAGTGGGACTGACCCACTCTGTATTTCGTGGTAAATTCCACCGACATGTCGATGGAATTTTTTTCCTTTGAAAATAATATTCTGGCAAAGTCGGTGGATTTTTAGCTATTTATTCCTATGTTACCATTAATTTTCGGTGGATAAATTGGGAAAATGTTGGTGGATCAGCCAAATTACTGGAAATTTATGGTGGATTTTTTCAGCTTTTTGAAAAAGTCAGTGGGATTTTGTGCACCAAATACAGTCTGGGCCGACTGACGTCTGACCAAGTAATAAAGCATGTCCAAACTCGCCATTTTAATGGCGAGTTTGTGACAGTTATTTTGAGCCCTTTAATTGCAAATGGCGAGTTTTATCTAATATTCTCCTATGCTTATGCTACAATGATATTTTGGAGAGAATTAATCCATGTTTTAAAGTATGGACAAAGTCGCCAGTTTATTGGCGACTTTTGAGAGGTTAAATAAGTTAGAAAACCTCTAAATAACAAGTAAATCACTCCTAAAATAGTCTCAAGAGATACACATGCATCAGGCATGAAGCATAAGGATGTTTCCTAGTGTAAAATCTTCACTAGGAAGCCAAATTTGTCCTTTTAAAGTATCTTGAATGTGGCGACCAGGATCCATTTTTTCATTAAACTGGCGACATCCCTGCCATACTTTAAAACATGGGAATTAAAAATAATTTGGATCATTTTGGAGAGAATTTGTTGAATTTGGGAGAGAGCTGGAGAGACAAATGGCGAGTTTATGAGACATACTATTTTACTTGGACGTCTGAGTAGTGAGTGCCGACTGGCGGCGACTGCCGAGTGGCTAGGTCATGGGTGGAGTGTGGAGTGTGGACTGTGGAGTAGCTAGTAGGTGCTACTGGGTGCTACTTCTGTCTACATTCTCTGATTCTAGGAACCATACTGCTTATATAAATATAATTACTTAGATATAGGTATCAATATCATTGACATCTGGAAAGGAATCAAAGGATAGAATAAAATATCGAAATAAATTGAATGATCAAACCTAATTCATTTGAAATTTTGAACTTAGGATAATTAATGAGCATGTCCTTAACTAAAAACTTACCCATATTATGGCACACCAAAGTAAATAGGTCATTAACATCTAGAGCTGCACAAGTTATTTGAAAAGTAACGGATTACACCTGACCACCCCACACACTCAGTGCAAAAATCCACTATTGCACCTCCACAAAATCGAACACAATAACAAACATTGAAGCCTTCGTCCGATAGCGAACAAATGGCTTAGGCTTCTTTTAAAAGGTGACAATTCTCGGTTAATACACCGGGAATCGGTCACAAATGATAAATATTAACACATTATAGAATTTATTTACTTACACTAACAACTTGAGATACTGTATCTCAGTTATACACTTATGACAATTCATCTTAATGACAAAAATAATCAATACATGCGATTTGATGATTTTTTTCCCAAATATTCGCAAAAAGCAAAAAGGCTAAGTAGTTAGCTCTTCAATTACACCATGTCCACTGGTTCCTTGACTGGTTCAAAACAAGCTCAACATTAAAAGGAAAAAACATATAACGTATCTGTTCTTGTGGAATCACTTCTCATCCACTTGCAATTTTGATTTCGAAGGCTCGAAAGAAATTTGAGAAGCTGAAACTCTTGTATCAAAAATTGGCATGATAGATTCGTCCATTAGGCGTGGACATCTTGTTGGCCCGGTATTTTTGCCTTTGAAGAATGGAATGTTCATTTTAGTCCAGGATTGGTCTATTTAGAGCCATGTGATGGTGCCTAGCCGTGCTTGAGACTTCATGGTGAATCCTGAAAGTTGTTTCCAGCTCAAAGTAGCAACTTGGTTTGGAGATTTATTTTGACTCACTTAAAGGCACCAACACAAGGGGATCTTCCAGTGGAAGTCAGAGAACCTCAAACCATCACATACTGTATATCATTCACTATATTTCGGTCTACATACATGATAGAAAGTATAATTTGATACCTAGATGCCAGATATATGAAAAATGGCTCTATGAACTATAAGTGATAAATTAATAAATAACCACCATCTAACTATAAATAACCAACCACCGTCGGTGACAAGCTGATGGATGCAGAAAAGCTACTCCGTGAATGCAGTCACTTACCAAGGAATGTGACGAAAAGGAACAGAAGCACCGGTGATTGCACTCACGGATGGAAGAGGAAAATGAAAAGGTGATATTAAATGAAGCCTACGATCGAAGGTACCTAACACAAAATATAAAAGGAAAATAAAGAGGTGATAGTAAATGAAGCCTAAGAGTCTATTCAACACAAAATTTAAGACCTCTCTAGCGCTATCCTTTAAGACAGCAAGTAGCGTTAAAAAAATGATAAAGATGGTAAAAAGGAAAAAAAAGACATTACATTATCCAAAATACAACAGTTCGGGACACAACTCAGACAACTAAAGTTGATGGGGCCCATGTGGGCATTAGGTTGACATGTCGTATTGGTACTATGTGTTTTTTTTTTTTGCAAAAGACAGTATGGGCTGCTAATTATGAACCCATCTTTATTTAATATTAATTTAAAGAGATTTTATAAATTGTGAATCATTAAATCCTACCTATTCCGGCAAATAATCTTTCCAATATGTTAATCAAGTTTCAGCCATACAATGTTGATACGCTGTATAGTAATCAGGTTGAGCCAATATGACAATTCAGTGAGATGGATTCGCGACATTGAATCAACCTTCTCCCAAGGTAACATTCCATGAGAATGGAAAACCACATTATCCCCATGTATTTTCTAGGCTACTTTTCAGTCTATCATCTCTTGCCCATATAACCATCGGGGTACGGTCAAGAGCCACCCCGGTCACCCCCTAGGGATGATATTATCAAACGAATCAACAAAAACTAGAATCAAATTCAAGAATTTATTCGCACTTTAACAGTTATTTATCAATTAAAAAGAAGAGGCTTCATAATTTGAAAGGATGACAATACTTACTAGTTAACATTTGATTTGCATTGAAAGAATAATAATCACGAATTACAAAGGCACAATATATCAATGGGTTAAAAATAATGGGAGATTGTAATGATATCAATAGATAAACATCATTGGTAGTGGCTGCAACGTTTGGGAAAAATAAGCTAATATAAGGTGAATCTGATTTTTAACTTATTCAAAGGAATGAATTTATTGATGCAACAGTTTTTATATTTCATTTTTTATAAAAATTTATATATTCACTTTAATTATATCTGAATTACTGGTGATGATTCTTCACACACTTTAGTCTAAATGAAAGAGCTTAATAAATAGATACTAACTTACTGACTAGGTAGTGGAAGTAGACTAAAGTAAGTAGATTGAAATGGAGCTTGGAAAAGTTAAAATATGTTCAAACATGTTGAGAAACTTTTGCACATGTTCAGACATTTTTCAACATGTTTGATCATGTTGAGACACGTTTAATCATGTTGAGACACGCTTCAACATATTGAGACACGTTTGAACATGTTCTGAACAAGTTTCACTTTGTTTAGACACGCTTCAACATGTTGAGACACGTTTGAACATGTTCTGAACAAGTTTCACTTTGTTTAGACACGCTTCAACATGTTGAGACACGCTTCAACATGTTCTGAACAAGTTTCACTTTGTTTAGACACGCTTCAACATGTTGAGACACGCTTCAACATGTTCTGAACAAGTTTCACTTTGTTTAGACACGCTTCAACATGTCGAGTCTCGTCCAAACAATTTAAACATGTTTTAACAATTTCAATTAGAGACTCGTTTATCCATATAGAGACCTAAATTATAAATAAATTAATAGCTATATTTGGGATCTATGCGCATGCTTACATTAAAATTCTTCAATGATTCATTCGGTATAGATTGAAATAACGCCTAAACTAAAGTCTCGTTAATAATTTGGTCCTCTGTTACGAGATATGAAATAGAAACATTTTGATACATTATACCTCATCATTTGAAATGAATCATCAATATCTTCCAATTAAGGGAAAGTGTTCTTTAATAAGATATAAGTTTGAATAAAATAACTTAACCACAACTATCTTAAATTAATTCGTTACAGTGTGGGTCATATCGACCCATCCTTTAACAGTTTATCATTCAGCTAACATGTTTCCATACTCATTTTAAGTAACTAAATATGATAACTTGCTAATTTACCAATGATAGCGCACTGACAATAGGGTAAATTCTGATTTATCGGACAGTTCAGTTACTATTCGTTGGCCCGACACCAAGTATATTTCCGATTCAACATTTGCAGTTCATTTTTGATTAAACATTAAATATATGTATTAGGGGAGCGTGCCGTGCCGCCCTCCGAACCCCTGTTCGGTCATTAAACAATCATGAAGGGTTGAGCACAACAAACTAGCGGATACAACCAACTACATTACAGTTTCCTATAAAAATCTAGATGTGCCAGACCAATGGGTCGCTTCAACAAATTTGATCATATAAGAAAAAGTATATAATTTAAATTTATACCTATTTATTATATGAATTGTTCGATAACTCAGATCTTACCCCAAACAACATCAATAATTCTACCTATTTTACTAATAAAAATATATATCAAAACTACCAACTAATTTCACAAATAACTTATAAACAACAAAATAATGCTAAGGGCAAGACAAGAATGGAGGCATAAAATTTTACAAATTATACCAGTTAAATAAATTGATCTATTTGTGATAGATCACTACGGAACTTAGAGATGAATTAATATAGCTGATGTTACAGTTAAGTAATGTTAAAAATACTATCTCTATGTGAAAGGAAATCATTTAAAAGAAAGGGTGCCACCTCTAAGGTTAGAAATGAAAAGGTTACTACCGTTAAGAATATAGTTTAAAATGGTGTTCCTTGCGGATAAGTTTTTTAGGGTATTGTTTTCAAAGGTCCCCTCCAAGCAAATATTTTATTGCTTCAATCAAGGGGACAATGTTTCTTATCATTTTCATCAAACCGTATCAGATTTGATAGCATATTTTCAATTTTATATGCTTTACAGATTTATATAACCAAAATTCTACAATACCTATTCTAATTCTGATTACTAATTTTCAGTTTGAAGAAAAAGAATGTACACCATTTGTTTTGATTGTTGTGAACCAGTTATTAGGTATAATAAGTCAATTTAATATTTGTGTATATATATGTATATATAATTGGATAAACTTTTCATAGAAACGTTTATATACTTCAGAAAGCAATTAATATCTCAAAGGAAGGCCGAAAACGTATCGTTTGTTTATAAAATTCAAATTTGAAATAAAAACAGAGAGTGTACAATCTTCTTCAACGTCAGATTAGTGATTCGCACAATTGTTGCACGCAGAGTATTAAAAACTTTAAATGCATATAAAGAATATTCACTGAACCGAATTGTATGCAGTTTACAGAATAATATACCTAGACTTTAGTTCTATAATATTATGTAATAAACTCATTTTTTCCGGAGCCTGGAGAGGACTTTTGAGGTTACTAACTCATTGATTAGTTATGGAGATTGACCAGTACGTGTATCAAGGGGCGTGCTGTCCCTAACCCATCTACCAGGTCATTAAGCAATCATTAAGTGCGCAGTACAACAAACTAGCAGATACAACAAACTACATTACAGCAATCTATATTGAGAGTTTCAAAGTTCTTGTTATTTGACGAGTAATATATTTCAATTCATAACTAAATACAAGGAAGAGGAATAACGGTTTGGAGCTCCACCCCCTGTTGTTTCCTCATCCTTGTCGACCAATCTTAGCAGAGTTATCCTTAAAAATATTATCCGTAAAAACATTATTCTTGCAGCACTGTATCTCAAGAACCTGATGCGCTTTTTACTATATTTTTAACTTAGACGGTAAAAACATAACCTTTTTGGGCACACCGAAAATAAATACTACAGAGAAGCCCCCATTAAAACTAACAAGGGGTTTCAACTGAAGTATTTAATTGAAATGATAATTCTTTACACATGGAAATAATATTTTATTCACTTTGGTTTTATTTAACTATAGATGAATTTATTTACCTATCCTAGAAGTAGTTAATTACTTGCATAGTCTAAGAGAAAAAAAAATAATGCAACACTCTGTCTACACATCAAACGGTGGAACCTACTTATGCTACTAAATTTATTATCACACTTTAAAGCATATGCCAATCTTGAGGGGAAAACATGTCCGATAGAACATGATTAGACTTTTTCTATAGAGCATGTGTAAACTTGTCCCACTAAAACATGTTTAAACTTGTCCCACTTAAACATGTTTAAACTTGTCCCACTAAAACATGTTTAAACTTGTCCCTGTATAACATGTTTAAACTTGTCCCACTAAAACATGTTTAAAATTATCCTATGGAACATGTTTTAATTTGTCCCTCTAAAACATGTTTAAACTTGTCCCACTAATACATGTTTAAACTTGTCCTACAGAAACATGTTTAAACTTGTCCCACTAAAACATGTTTAAACTTGTCCCACTAAAACATGTTTTAACTTGTCAAATAGAACACGTTTAAACTTATCCCATAAAATATACTTAAACTTGTACTATGAAACATATTTCAATTGGTCCAATATAACAAGTTTAAAAAAATTCTATGGAATTTGTTTAAACTTGTCTCATGGAACAAGTTGCCCAAACAGAAATCAAGCTAGCTCATCATTTACACTCGAGAATTACGTCACTGTCGCAAATAATATTCTTTAGACTCATCAGAGACAGGAAGTAACATGTCTTAAACATGTCTAAACCGCATTAGTAGGGTGGTGACAATATGCTTTGAATATCATAGATCCTGAAAATATTATACAGAGAGAATTAAAGAGTATTGAATGTTGAATGGTTCTACACCAGCGGTATATAGTATTCTATACCATTTCATTTCGTTTATGATATAGCTAGCTACTAGGGATCTATGTGTTATAAAGCATATTGTCACAACCCTACTCATCATATACAGAGCATATTAAAAATGATCAACAAGTTAAGTAGGTTAACTAGAGCACTAAACTAAAGAATAGTAAAGTATATAGTCGTCAAACTTGAGTTATACATAGCTACGCAATGTAATAATTTCATGGTATCAATTCATTGAATGCTAACATTTATTTTACCTTTATTAACTTCAAGTTTTCGAAGGAATGTTATAAGTAGATCATTATTGAAGTCACGATCCCAATCCAGTCTACAGAATAAGGGAAAGAATTTAAGCCAGAATTTATAGCTACAGAACAATTACTGCATTTATTTAGGTTTTTACCTAATTTTTTGGCGCAATTTCGTGACGTCACTAAGAGTCAGCCAATGGGAGGTGGTAATTGAAAAAAGGGGTCAATTGGGGGTTTAACTCCTACGTCATATTAGAATCAAAGAATGCGATAAATTGTGGCTTAAATCAATTTTCCTTTTCCATGGACTGTACCAGCATTTATATATAAAGATATTTCAACAGCCTGTAGCTACTAACAGCCAATGCCTCTTTAACAAAGTAACAATAGAGGGCATTGCTTTACTTAGGACTAGATCTTAATTAGGTAAGTAGAGATTCTCAGTAAATAGATAAAGAGAGGTAGACAGAAAAAATATCTAGCGATAGGAAATTGAAGTTATGGTAGGTTAAGTTACGAATTATCGACTCTGTTCCACATCTTCGGTCGGTCATATAAGAAATAAGAATATCATTCAACATTTTAATTGGTATCCATGATACCTGCTGGTATGATATCTACAGGTATCATGGATACCAATTAAAATAACGGGTTGAAAGATTAGATTTTAAATTTATTTTTCACATGATCGAAAAAATGGAACAGAGCGATAACTCATTCCTTACCCTAGTTAAGATACTCGCAAATACACTATTAGAAGTAAACTCATTGAAGTAATATAGTATCATTTTAATCTATTGTCCAATTTGAGCTGGAAATTTAGGAGGAGTTATTAAAATCATGGAAGAAATTAGCAAAGAACTTCAAAGATGAAGACAATCAAGAAGTTAGCCTAAATGAGAACAAAAAACTGAACTACGTCAGAGTTGCCAAACAGTTAACAAATAAGTACGGCATGTTGAAACTTGCTATAACAAATTAAACAACAAATTCAGTGCTGTTGTAACAAGTTTCAACATGTTATAACAAGTTTCAACATGTAACAAGTTTCAACATGTTATAACAAGTTTCAACATGTTATAACAAGTTTCAACATGTTATAACAAGTTTCAACATGTTATAACAAGTTTCAACATGTTATAACAAGTTTCAACATGTTATAACAAGTTTCAACATGTTATAACAAGTTTCAACATGTTATAACAAGTTTTAACTTGTAACAAGTTTTAACTTGTAACAAGTTTTAACTTGTAACAAGTTTTAACTTGTAACAAGTTTTAACTTGTTGTAACAAGTTTTAACTTGTTGTAACAAGTTTTAACATATTATAACAAGTTTTAACTTGTAACAAGTTTTAACTTGTTGTAACAAGTTTTAACTTGTTGTAACAAGTTTTAACTTGTTGTAACAAGTTTTAACATATTATAACAAGTTTTAACTTGTTGTAACAAGTTTTAACTTGTAACAAGTTTTAACTTGTTGTAACAAGTTTAAACATATTATAACAAGTTTTAACTTGTTGTAACAAGTTTTAACATATTATAACAAGTTTTAACTTGTAACAAGTTTTAACTTGTTGTAACAAGTTTTAACTTGTTGTAACAAGTTTTAACTTGTTGTAACAAGTTTCCACATGTTGTAACAAGTTTCAACATATTATAACAAGTTTTAACATGTAACAAGTTTCAACCTGTTAAAACTAGTTTCAACATGTTGTAACAAGTTCAAACATGGTCTAACATGTTATAATAACATGACCTAATTTCAAACAGTCGCTCAACAACAGTTCAAACTTTCATTTGATTATCAGCACTTTTGTACTTTGTTTCTAACACTACAAAGGATACTTTAAATCACCCACAGCATTTCATAAGGTGGAGAAAATAATGTATGACCATTCTAATATATTTGAATAACTATAACCAAACACTCTTCGTATGGACTAACTTTTATAATTTCAACCCAAAATAATTTTTATAGTTTCATTGATTTTTTTTTTTTAATTTTCATAGAGAATAAAAATTGACTTTTCATCTAAACTTCATTTTTTTCTCCATTTAACACCTTTTTTTACAGATAGCTGTAAGAAAATCCTAGCCAAGTCTCCACTTCCACTCCTGCTCCTCCACTTCCACTCCTGCTCCTCCACTTCCACTCCTGCTCCTCCACTTCCACTCCTGCTCCTCCACTTCCACTCCTGCTCCTCCACTTCCACTCCTGCTCCTCCACTACCACTCCTGCTCCTCTACTTCCACTCCTGCTCCTCTACTTCCACTCCTGCTCCTCTACTTCCACTCCTGCTCCTCTACTTCCACTCCTGCTCCTCTACTTCCACTCCTGCTCCTCTCTGTAGAGTCTGTTGATGCTCTCTCTCAGTAGCTTCACTTGCTCCTCCCTCAGACTTGCTATTGTTACTTGCTTGCGGAGAAACTCACTCACCATCTCCTTGCTCAGTCCAAACGCATGCATGTTACATGTGAAGGTACTGCAAAGAGAAACATGTTACATGTGAAGGTACTGCAAAGAGAAACATGTTACATGTGAAGGTACTGCAAAGAGAAACATGTTACATGTGAAGGTACTGCAAAGAGAAACATGTTACATGTGAAGGTACTGCAAAGAGAAACATGTTACATGTGAAGGTACTGCAAAGAGAAACATGTTACATGTGAAGGTACTGCAAAGAGAAACATGTTACATGTGAAGGTACTGCAAAGAGAAACATGTTACATGTGAAGGTACTGCAAAGAGAAACATGTTACATGTGAAGGTACTGCAAAGAGAAACATGTTACATGTGAAGGTACTGCAAAGAGAAACATGTTACATGTGAAGGTACTGCAAAGAGAAACATGTTACATGTGAAGGTACTGCAAAGAGAAACATGTTACATGTGAAGGTACTGCAAAGAGAAACATGTTACATGTGAAGGTACTGCAAAGAGAAACATGTTACATGTGAAGGTACTGCAAAGAGAAACATGTTACATGTGAAGGAACTGCAAAGAGAAACATGTTACATGTGAAGGTACTGCAAAGAGAAACATGTTACATGTGAAGGTACTGCAAAGAGAAACATGTTACATGTGAAGGAACTGCAAAGAGAAACATGTTACATGTGAAGGTACTGCAAAGAACAACTCTCTCACAAATGAAAGTACAGTAGCTAAATGTTAACTCTCTCACAAATGAAAGTACAGTAGCTAAATGTTAACTCTCTCACAAATGAAAGTACAGTAGCTAAATGTTAACTCTCTCACAAATGAAAGTACAGTAGCTAAATGTTAACTCTCTTACAAATGAAAGTACAGTAGCTAAATGTTAACTCTCTTACAAATGAAAGTACAGTAGCTAAATGTTAACTCTCTTACAAATGAAAGTACAGTAGCTAAATGTTAACTCTCTTACAAATGAAAGTACAGTAGCTAAATGTTAACTCTCTTACAAATGAAAGTACAGTAGCTAAATGTTAACTCTCTCACAAATGAAAGTACAGTAGCAAAATGTTAACTCTCTTACAAATGAAAGTACAGTAGCTAAATGTTAACTCTCTCACAAATGAAAGTACAGTAGCTAAATGTTAACTCTCTCACAAATGAAAGTACAGTAGCTAAATGTTAACTCTCTTACAAATGAAAGTACAGTAGCTAAATGTTAACTCTCTTACAAATGAAAGTACAGTAGCTAAATGTTAACTCTCTTACAAATGAAAGTACAGAAGCAAAATGTTAACTCTCTCACAAATTAAAGTACAGTAGCTAAATGTTAACTCTCTCACAAATGAAAGTACAGTAGCAAAATGTTAACTCTCTTACAAATGAAAGTACAGTAGCTAAATGTTAACTCTCTCACAAATGAAAGTACAGTAGCAAAATGTTAACTCTCTCACAAATGAAAGTACAGTAGCTAAATGTTAACTCTCTCACAAATGAAAGTACAGTAGCTAAATGTTAACTCTCTTACAAGGTAGCTACTGTAAAAAAAGTTTGTTTAAACATGAACACACAACATAAGACATATTTTCCTCACCCCAGTTGTCCGAAAGTGATATTCTCCTGATAGTGAAGCTCATCTAGCATTGCCTGGTCTCTGGAACTACCCTCATTGAGCTCCTGAAAAGCGAATATATTTAAATAAATATTATTACAACTATGGAAAATCAGTCTAAAATTATAGTAGGTGTCGTTGTTAAAGAAAACAATAATTAAAAGGCAACAGAAGAAAATTATACAAGATCATTAGTTTAGTTGCCACTCACTCACCTGTCTAGTCTAGTTGCCACTCACCTGTCTAGTCTAGTTGCCACTCACTCACCTGTCTAGTTTAGTTGCCACTCACTCACCTGTCTAGTTTAGTTGCCATTCACACCTGTCTAGTTGCCACTCACACCTGTCTAGTTGCCACTCACACCTGTCTTGTTGCCACTGACCTGTCTAGTTGCCACAGGTCGCAGTGTTCGTTCACACTGAAGGGCGTCAAAAAATGCCGCGTTCCAGAACCTCAAGGAACCCCAAATTGGCTGCTCCCTGAGTTCAGTGTAGAGGAACCGTTTGGAGGAGGGGTGGGGGGAGGTGTTAGGCAGGGAAACACCAGCTGAAAAAAAAAAATCAAATAAATGTAGCTTCTTAATAGAAAATCACTAGATTAAGTTACAAATTATGGTCAGTTCCATGTCTTTAGTCATAAGTAAAAACTATAATTATAATTATTCAATTATGGATACCACTAAAGCTAAAAAAGTTATTATTATATATCAGTTTTCTCATATGACCGAAGATTTGGAACTGACCGATAATTCGTAGCTTACCCTATGCTATGGAGGGTATAAAATTTCATGGGTGTTTACTATATCCTGAAGATGTCAAGAGACAAAAAATAGAGATTGCTTCAGAAAAAATTTTCTCATCTGTACTCACTGTGATGGTAATAAGTGAAGCACATATTCATGAGTGACTTTGCCGGTGAATAGTCATCATGTTCTGCACACTCGCTCAGCACTACTGTGAAGTGCGTCACAAGTGCAGTGAATGTGGACTGGGATACGCACCGGCAGCACCTCTTTCCATTGATGCACCGCGCAAACCACAGCCTACCCACTTCACCCTGAGGGAGAAATAAGAAATCTTATTTTGGGTTCCAGAGCAATTTGCAGTGTGAATTATGTTTTACCGACATAATAATATTAAAGTATAAACACTAGTAAATTACAATTGATATTAATCTTAAATAGTTAAGTTATAACATAATTTAAATTAGTAGCCAGGTGTTTAACGTCTGCTTCGGAACCAAAGGCCATATCACTGACATCAAAAGGAAATTAAGTACAAGGGACTGGAAGAAGCAGTCAGAA
Organism: Caprella mutica; assembly: GCA_947561585.1. Taxonomy (NCBI): domain Eukaryota; kingdom Metazoa; phylum Arthropoda; class Malacostraca; order Amphipoda; family Caprellidae; genus Caprella; species Caprella mutica. The sequence continues at coordinate 59,220 of CANNZV010002711.1, read as the reverse complement.
AGGAAAGTGGCTCCATGAACAGAGTCACTTACCACCGTCAGTGACAATGCTCATGGATGCAGAAAAGCAACTCTGTGAATGCAGTCACTTATCAAGAAATGTGACGAAAAGGAACACAAGCACCGGTGGCTGCACTCACGGTTGGAAGAGGAAAATGAAGAGGTGATAGTAAATAAAGCCTACGAGCCTACCAAACACAAAATCCAAAACCTATAACCCTAGCGCTATCCTCTAAAACTGCAAGTAGCGTTAGAAAAATGATAAACATAGTAAAACTGGAAGAAGATAACCCATAATCCAAATTACAACAGTTTGAGGCCCAACGGAGGCCACCCCTCTTCTCTTTCATAGACAACCTCAGGATAGCGCCTCTGGAGGTAATTATAACATTAGGAATAACTACTAGATAGTTTTTTTTTATACACAAGCACTGTGGATCAATTTTAATTATTTCCTCCTTCCTTCACCTTTGCCATCTCATTGAAAGTGTTGCGCTGTTCTTCAGTGACTTCTTCTGGGGCCTTGAAGAGACTCTCGACAATGTCCTTCATGAAGTCCTTAGGGTTGGCAGAGTCGTCTGCCTGACTGTCAAACGACAGACTCGATGCCCACGACTGGAGAGAATTCTGAGAACCTGACGACAAAAGTCAGTGAGGTTACAGGGTAACGGTGCAGTAGCTACTCGGATAATGGGTTTTTGTCTTTAATGGAAAAGATTGTCTTAAAAAAAAAGATAGTAGGTATTTAATGTAGGGCAAGTTATGAATTATGGGACAGTTTCACATCTTCGTTCATATAAGAAAATACTATATATATAATAATAATTACTGTGTTTATATTTGTATCCAAAACACCTTCAGGTATCATGAAAAACAATTAAAATAAAATAACTATTACAATATCGTTTTTTCTTATAAAGGTACGTTTTGCATACAGCAATTGTTGCGATAATCATTCAACGATGATTGTCCAGCAATAGGAATACATTGAATTATAACTCGGCGGTAATCGCTCGTTGCAAAAGAGCTCCATAGGAATAGCATGGAACTAGTGCTCTGCGATGATCGCTGATCACAAATAACAATCGCTGCATGCAAAACAAACCTGAAGATGTGAAACCGACCGATAATTCATAACTTACCATAGAACAATCAGATTTTTGAAGGTTGAATTGATCCATGATCTCTATTAAGTCCACTTTCCAAGTAGCTACTTTGAGTGTGCGACTACTACATCACCCAAACTCTAAATGAATTAAATATTTGAGACTTCTAAAACAGAAATCATATTGGATAGGATTCAGATATCAAATTTGAAAAGTTATTAATTTGTTGAAAATTGTAGTCAGCAGATGAAAAATAAAAATTCAGTAAAATTCCCCAACTCATCATTTCTTTATATTAATAAAGTTAACTGCTAATAGAACAAGGTACACAATATTTATAAATATCATATCAAAACAGGATATTGAACTTCTAGAAAAACCTTTGCATCAATTTAAATCTTAAATGATGCTAAGAAATAATTGTAAAAAGAATTGAATCAAATCTTTGATATTTATAAAATAATAGAAATAAAAAAATATATAATATTTAGATTCAATTACGGTAAGTTCCAAGTTATTGATCAGCACTATATTTATAATCAGATAAGAAAAAACTAAAAATTTGAACTTATTTGGTATCCATGATACCTGCAGGTATCATGGATACCAAATAAAATAAAGAGGTCAAATGGTAATTTATAAAGTTTTTCTAATCAGACCAAAAATTTGGAGCCGTCCAATAACTCGAAGCTTACCCTAATCGCCCACTAAATGAAAGTGCAAACTAGGTATAAAATAATAATCATCCAAAACTTCTTGATATTTTAACAGAAAAATTGCAGATGGATGAGGCGTCATCCTCCAAACTTCTAAATCGGTAACCTCAATAAAAGAACATGCTACCTATCTATCTAGTGTTGTGTCAACAGGACAGTTTTCTTGAGTATCTAAAGTGAACAGACTTGAAGATGAGTAGGTACGTTCAAACTAATTTCTTGAGATATCTAACTTGTTATGCGAAATAGTAATTGAAAATGCAACACGAGCAGGGAATGTGATCAATTTTTAGAAAATGATGATTAAAAAGAAATTACATAACAAATGAGTTTATCCTCTTTATTATTAATTAAGAAATAGCTGTGACAAAATAAATGGTATTAAATTCCCTAATGTCATTGTGGGGTAGGTTATGGATTATCGGTCAGTTTATTTATTTCTTCTTGTAAATATGACCAAAGATGTGAAACTGACCGATAGTTCATAACTTACCATAATCAATTATACACCCGCATCAATCATTAAATAAAAGAAATTGAAGTTTTCAATCAGATTTATAATTAGTTATACAAACTTTCTTTACTCAAGCTTGCAATGTAACACACGAATGATGACCAATTGTTGGCGGAACATAACAAAAGGCGATAGAATATCATAGTTCATCATAGTCAGAAAAATGCAGTTGCGTGTTGAACTCGAGCTATTAATATAAGTGGCAATAACTATAAGTATATAAGTAGCAATAACTATGCATAGATGGTACACTCCAGGCTATCAAAACATTTTCACAAAACATGCATCAAGTGACAGTTTTATTGTGACATAATCCATATAAAATTTTGTACTATAAATACCTTGTTATGAACTGTGAAAGCTTTTTTTGATGCATTGACAATCAGTTTTTAGCTTAAATTAATATTAACTAAAAACCAAATTGAAAATAGTTACCTAATTAGATAACTCATATTTACTCAATATGTATTAAATTTTTGGTAAATTCCTAGTTCACGTCTCTATTTCATTTACGGACATGAACTAGGAACCGATCCAAATACCCCCTTCCTAGTTCACGTCCTTAATTGATATAGAGACGTGAACTAGGAATTTACCAAATTATTTGAGTCTACCTGAAAAATGTGACAGGTGTAGTCAAGAGCTACCTATGCATATTAATGTGAAATGATTTGACTGCCTGGAGAGACCCTTAGAGAAAACTAGGGCAAGTTACATATTATCGGTCAGTTCCACATCTTCGGTCATATAAGAAAAAAAGTTAAAAAACTATATAGCTAATAATTATTATAATTTCATTTTCAGATTGTTTTTTCTTATAGCTATGACCGAAGATGTGAAACCGACCGATAATTCGTAACTTCCTCCATCAGTAACTAAAATGTGAAGAATATACACGAAATAAATAAAGGAAATTAAATAATGCAGCACCTCACCTGTTACGTCTCCAGCTTTGAACTCAAGCTCTTAGTCGAAAAAATAGGCACATTTAAAAACATAAAATAATGTTGAAAAAAGGCACAAACTTATAAGATTGAAGCATTGAAAGAAATACATTTATGCACACAAGAATTTTGAAAGTTGTTAATATCGAAACTGTTTGATGGTAAAATATTTCAGTTTATGAAGAGTGATAATATGATTGGAATTAAATATTAATATCTTCCTATTCAAAGTAGGCAAGAATGGAAAAAGAAGAAGCTAGCTACTCATCACTGAGGAAATTCTCTGCCAAACCATTTTTTATTTACCTTAGATATTTTATACCCAAAGGCAATAATAGAGCAAAGTACCAGCCATGCATATTGGTATGTTGCGTTTGTACTAGGGTAGGTTCTGAGATATTGGACAGATCCACATTTTCGATCATGTAAATAAAAAAATATAATATAATAGTAGCTAATGGGTATTTAGCTTTAATTTTATGTATTTTTATTAAGATCGCAAATGTGGAACTGTCCGATAACTCGGAACTTACCCTAATGCAAACTTCATTCAACCCAAAGAAGGTATTTATACTTTGTAATAATATTTAACAGTTTTGGTAACTCAGACACCTAGTTAAGCTCACAGTAGTCGGATAGTGGGTGTTAGTGTAGGTCACAGTAGGTCAATCAGAAATGTTAAAAGGTCGAATGAGCTTTTAAACACCCACTACTCGAGAACTGTGAGTGTCTGATAATTGAAAAATGTTACCATAACAATGTAGCTATAGAGTATTGAAAACTTTTATGGAATTAGTGAAATAAAGAAATTATTGAATAACCTTAAAAAGTTAAGGTAGGGCTCACAAAATCTTCCATGGCCCCACCATAACTTTCTCTCTCAATCTTCTGGCCCCACCATAACTCTCTCTCAATCTTCCATGGCCCCACCATAACTCTCTCTCAATCTTCCATGGCCCCACCATAACTCTCTCTCAATCTTCCATGGCCCCACCATAACTCTCTCTCAATCTTCCATGGCCCCACCATAACTCTCTCCAGATAATTATCAGTAGGCTATAGCTATTCACTCACCATCTCTTATCCATAGTTTCTTGTGTGGGTCTGAGTCAGTGCTGTCAAAGCTAGTGCTGTTACAGTTGCTGATGCTGCCACTGCTCACAGCTAAGACAAAACAACTAAATGATAAATTGTTACACACAACAGTTAGCTACCTGCTACTAAAATACTACAGTAGAAAACTCCTCTATAATGAAATCTTGTATAGTGAATAAGTAAGGAAGTAGCCTCTATAGTGAACAAATTTTCTTTGGTCTGTCATGAATGGTCATTAGTTTTAGAAAACTAATGACCAATTTTATAGCAACCTAAAGAAATTTGTACACTATACAGGCTACTTCTCTACTCAGGACATTATATTAACTATACAGGATAAGATATCACTATAGAGGAGTTCTGATGTAGCTATAACAAATAATACAAGAAGAGATGGTGGGTCATAGAAGATTAACAGAGGAGACATCTTAATCTTATACGGCCCCACCATACTTCCTCTCTGGGTAGCTAATAGGTAGCTACATAAATATATATATACATTTTTAATCTGATCAAAAATGTTTTCTTGTTCACACGTTCGTAGCTATTTATATCCCTTTTATAACAAATAGAATACTTAAATTGAGAAGAGATCTGCAGAAACAATATGATTCTAACTAGTTAATGTACAATATGATTCTAACTAGTTAATGAACAATATGATTCTAACTAGTTAATGAACAATATGATTCTAACTAGTTAATGTACAATATGATTCTAACTAGTTAATGAACAATATGATTCTAACTAGTTGATGTAACATCTAGGACAAGGAGACTGACACTGAATTTTCTATGAAAAAAGAACTGTGTACCAACTGTACATTATCCAATGCTTTTAATAACTATCTAGGTAACTAGTAACATGTGATACGACAAATAATTAGATTGCTAGTTACCTATCTAATTTTTTTCCCACATGCAACAGCTATAATTATTATTAGTACATAATCTAGATATGCATAACACTTTTCATAATAGGGGCATTCCAGGACAAGTGAACCAAGGGTTACCATTACTCCCTCTCAGATTTGCATGAAAGTTAGAACAAAGGGTTGTTGTGGACAAAAAACTCTATTTTGAGAATATCAGCTCTCTAGCTCTTATAGGTCAAAAGTATAGGTCTCTAGCTCTTATAGGTCAAAAGTATAGGTCTCTAGCTCTTATAGGTCAAAAGTATAGGTCTCTAGCTCTTATAGGTCAAAAGTATAGGTCTCTAGCTCTTATAGGTCAAAAGTATAGGTCTCTAGCTCTTATAGGTCAAAAGTTATGACCTTGTGAACTTCTGAAAAAAAAGGGCAAAATGCCTTAACATCACCATTTTTGAAAGGTCATAACTTTCTTATTATTAGACCTAGAACAAAAAGTTTAGCATGTTTTTTGTTCAAAATAAGCTAGGCAATCTTTCTAGGTGTACAAAATTTTATTATTTCAATTTTTTGAACGAAAACGGGACTTACCCTCTTTGACTTTGACCTTTACCCTCAAAGGCCCCACCTGACAAAAAATTTATTAGAACAAAAAATGTAGATTGACTACTATGCTATAGGTTGGAAAGTTAATATTTACTACTATTAATAGGGATTAGGGATATATTTGAGCTCAAAACTGGTGCGTTAGACAAAAAAAATAAACTATATGTACAATAAAAAATCATAATTTTGAAAAGTGAAATTGAAGTAAAGTTTAACAAATTTACTAAAATAAATAATTACCAATATTAAATTTATTACTATTAACTTATGTTTACTAATAGGTATTTATAAATAGTTATTTTTATTTAATGATAACTACTATTATTTATTAATAATTACTAATATTTACCAATATTAAATTCAATAATGTTTAATATATACTATGTTAAATAATAGTAAATATTAATAACTTAACATTACTTAACGTTAGTAAATATTAATGAATATTAGTAAACATAACTTGATATTAGTAAATATTAATAAATATTGGTAAATATTAGTAAATATTGATAAAAACTAGTAAATGTTAATAAATATTGGTAAATATTAGTAAATATTGATAAATATTAGTAAATTTTGATGAATAGTAATAAATTTAATATGGTAATTATTAATATTAGTAAATTCGTAATTTGTGAAACTCTACTTCAATTTAACTTTTCAAAATTATGATTTTTTCATGCACTTTTATATTTTTTTTGTCTAACGCACCTGTTTGAGCTCGAATATATCCCTAATCCCTATTAATAGTAGTAAATATTAACTTTCCAACCTATAGCAAAGTAGTCAATCTACATTTTTTGTTCTAATAATTTTTTTGTCAGGTGGGGCCTTTGAGGGTAAAGGTCAAAGTCAAAGAGGGTAAGTGCTCTTTTTCATTCAAAAAATTGAAATAATAAAAATTTGTACACCTAGAAAGATTGCCTAGCTTATTTTGAACAAAAAACATGCCAAGCTTTTCGTTCTAGGTCTAATAATAGGAAAGTTATGACCTTTCAAAAGTGGTGATGTCAAGGCATTTTGCCCTTTTTTTTCAAAAGTTCAAAAGGTCATAACTTTTGACCTATGAGAGCTAGAGAGCTGAGATTCTCAAAATAGAGTTTTTTGTCCACAAGAACCCTTTGTACCAACTTTCATGCAAATCTGAGGGAGTGTGGTGGTAAATTTCATATTTTTTGGTACACTGGTCATGGAATGCCCCTACAGCCTTTAAAGAAACCATAGCTATACCAATTGAATGATAACTAGGATTGAGACAATATGCTTTCAAATCATAGATCCTGAAGTTGGATTGTGACAATATGCTTTAAAATAATAGATCATGAAGTAGGATTGTGACAATATGCTTTTAAAATCATAGATCCTGAAGTAACGTCGTGACAATATACTTTTAAAATCATAAAATATTGTAGACAGAGAGAATTTAAGAGTATTGAATGGTTCTACACTAGCGGGATATAGTATTCGATACTATTTCATTTCGTCTGTGATATTCATATGATCTATGATTTTAAAGACGTATTGTCACAACCCTAAGGATGACAAAGTAATGAGCCATTATATCCAACGTCTTTCAGACACAGACCACTAATAATGACGTCTCACCATAAAAATTTCCTAGACTATTTAGACTGTAACTCACTGTTTTTCAAGACATTGTAAGGATCAGGACCTGTGGCGTGCAGTGAACGGATAGAGTTGACGGATTGAGACGATACACAGCCTGAAGGACGCTCTTCTCGACTAACTGGAGACATGCAGGAGAGAGAGTGAGACAGAGACGACACAGAATGAGACAGGGGCATTACAAGTAACGAGACAGAGTCAGACGGAGGCATTACAAGAAACGACAGAAAACAATCCATTATATGTCACCACTCTCTTTGAAATTTGAACTGAGTCCCCAGAAATATAAACACTAACCTTTGTAAACGTTTTGTAATAAGATCAAACGTTTTACAAAAAGTTGAAATATGTTAAAACGTGTTCTAAGAAGTTCAAATAGGCTGAAACGTGTTCTAAGAAGTTCAAATAGGCTGAAACGTGTTCTAACAAGTTGAAATAGGCTGAAACGTGTTCTAACAAGTTGAAATAGGCTGAAATGTGTCCTAACAAGTTGAAATAGGCTGAAATGTGTCCTAACAAGTTGAAATAGGCTGAAACGTGTCCTAACAAGTTGAAATAGGCTGAAACGTGTTCTAACAAGTTGAAATAGGCTGAAACGTGTCCTAACAAGTTGAAATAGGCTGAAACGTGTTCTAACAAGTTGAAATAGGCTGAAACGTGTTCTAACAAGTTGAAATAGGCTGAAACGTGTTCTAACAAGTTGAAATAGGCTGAAACGTGTTCTAACAAGTTGAAATATGCTGAAAAGTGTCCTAACAAGTTCAAAAAGCTGAAACGTGTTCTAACAAGTTCAAACATGTTCTTACAAATGCAGACACGCTCTTACAAGTGATACCACTACTCTCAAGAATTTCTGTTTCAAAAAACGCCCTCTGCATTTGAAAGCGGGTACTAAAGCAACAACAACATTTGGTGTTGATCAAAACTTTGAGTTTTCGCACTTCTGTCAGTACCTAGTTGGCTAGTTATAAATAATTAAATATTTATTAAGGTCATATGTGGCTGGTATGATTATTGAATTAATTCCAAATTTCCTATGTTAACTTTGATGTGCAATTAAAATATGAAAGGAAAATAGGTAGTCAAAGTACAGTTATATCAGATAAGTCAATTAAAATTTTGTATCAATTTATTTGTGTATGAATAAATTTCAGAATAATTTTTCTGTTGAACCAGCATGACCTTTACCTGTATAACTTCGCCTGAACACTGAAAACTTTTCAATGTTCTGATCAACACCAAATTCTGTTGTTGCTTTAGTACCCGCTTTCAAATACAGAGGGCGCTTTTAGAAACATAAATTCTTAAGAGTAGTGTATCTTGTTATAGTATAATATCTTTCGTTATCATATTCTGTGCATCAGAACATGTTATAGATTTTTTTTATGAAAATTATTTTTGTTGTTTAAAAAGATAACATTTATCTATTAAAAGAGAGAAAACTAAATTGAAAAGTTAATTAGAGAGTGGTTCAATACAGTGGATTGCACTGTCTCTAAGACAATATCAGATGACACGTAAATCAAGATCTACTGAAAAAATCTTCACAATTGGCTAGTTAAAATAAGAACTGTTTTTAGACTAACTAGCTATTTACTGATTACAGTTGCGTCGACCGGGGTATTCCATCGCACTCAGAGTATCGGGGTAATTAATCTCACCCATTTTTTAACAGTGAAGGAGTATTAATTTCGGAAAACTGATTACATTATTAAAAAGATTGCGATTTCTTCTATAAATATAGAAACTTACATTCATTTTCGTTAGATGAAAGTATAAAATAATTCAGAGTAAACAGTAGAGAGCATTTTTCACCCTATAAAAATTTTATTTCAGATTTTAGTATCATTTTACTAAAATCCCGCTACTTAAATCATTTTACTAAAATTTTACTAAAATCCCACAACTTTAGCACTGGGTTGGACAATTATGTTTGAAATCCCACCAAAATTTACATGGACACAGTAAAATATGCCATCAAAATTGCCCCAAATACAAAAAAGTGCATGGGGTAATTAATTGCACACATCATGGGGTGATTAATTGCAGTTTCCTTAGAGATAATCAATGCATTTATATGAGATTATATGTATAAATGTTGAAAGTTCAAGTCATTATTATGTCACATTAGTTAAAATACATCTGCCTCAAACTGCTATGACGCTGCTGTGAATCTGCCCCTAACTGCTATAACGCTGCCTTGAATCTGCCCTGAATTGCAATGACACTGCAGTGAATCACTCCCGAACTGCTTTGACGCTGCCCCAAACTGCAATGACGCTGCCGTGAATCTGTCCCAAACTGCCATGACGCTGCCGTGAATCTGCCCAAACTGCAATGACGCTGCCCTAAATCTGCCCTGAATCTGCCCCGAACAGCCAAGACGCTGCCCTGAATCTGCCCCGAACTGCCTTGACGCTGCCCTGAATATGAACCGAACTGCAATGACACTGCCGTCATTGCAGTGTCATTGCGATCTGTTATGCTACTACTGTGAATCTGCCCTGAACTGCCATGAATCTTCCCCGAACTGCCCTGACGCTGCCCCGGACTGCAATGACGCTGCCGTGAATCTGCCCCAAACTTCAATGACGCTACCGTGAATCTGCCACGATCTGCTATGCTACTGCCCAGATCTGCAAAGCTACTGCAGTGAATCTGCCCCAATCTGCAATAATATTGCCCCGATCTTCAATGCTACTGCTGCGAATCTGTCCCGATCTGCACTGCAATTAATTACCCCAAAAGTGCGAGACAATTACCCCAATTCTCAGTAATAGTCAATCGCGTAGTTTTTTTATTAATAAATAACGAACCATAAAAAATTAAAGGGTGAAAATAGGTATACATCATTATCAAAGTGAAATCTTAAGATGGTGTAAGTATGAAGTTTCTACCTTGCTTAATTTTTATGCTAGATCAAAGTTTGCGAGAAAGTGCGATGGAATACCCCGGTTGACGCTACTTCTCATTGGTCAGACGCCTCATTAGTCCGACACTTTCGCAGTTTATTTCTGATTTGACATAAAATATAAGTATATCGGGGGGGAGGGGGGGGCATACCGCCCCTGAACTCCACTGCCAGGTCATTAAATAATCATGAAGTGTGCAGTACAACAAACTACATAAATGATGAAATCGAATGAATGATTGCATCATACAAATTAATATTAGAAATGAAGTAAAATAAGAGAGGTAGGTATCTAAAATTTGAAAAATGAAAGAAAAAAATATTTTCTCAATTGGATTAATTATTAGCCAATTGATTATATCTATTCAATAATAATTTATATTTAAATCAAAAATCAATGTAACTGTCGTAACAATTGGCGTCGGACCAATGAGACGTCCCCACTGATTACATTAAAAAACTAAAATAATATCATATGTAATTTTGATAATTGAAGAAAGAAGAATATCTTTTCAGTTAAAAAAAACATAATTTAGTAGCTAGCTAATTATCATCATGAAAATATTTAATAGCACACACATTGATGTTAGTTGAGACTTATTGAAGACTAGAACGCATGGTAGCTATGGGGTAAGTTCCGAGTCATTGGACAGTTCCACATTTTTGATCATAGAAGAAGAAGTTGATAACTATTATTATTTAACTTTTAATTTAATTGGTGCCGGTATCATAGATACCAATAAAAATTATGGATACCAATCAAAATAGAAATTAAATAATAAATATTATATAGCTTTATTTTTCTTATATGATAAAAATGTGGAACTGTCCAATTACTTGGAATTTACCCTAGAATTAAGAAACATGCACAGAAAATAAATCTACCAATTTTTATCACCCAGCAAACTTTATCACAAATCAATGAATTAGTTAAAACGACCACAAGCTGTCATATTATTAATACTAAAAACACCAAGAATGTTCCATCATTTAGTATTTTATGCAAACAGAATGTTTCAGAGAACAGAAGCATGCATAAATAAAATCACTAACCAAATGTGCAAAGAATTTGCTTTCAACATAAATAATTTGCCGACTGACTCTGAAAATGAGAAAAAAAATTAAACTGCAAAAATTTTCTGTATCTATTTTGAATGCATGTAGACGTTGAAAAATCAAATTGCAGTGAAAAGTGAGAAAAAAAATTTAAGCTAAATCATTCAAACTAACATTTCACGCTCATAAGAAACAATGTGGTGGATATCAGGCAGATTTCACAGATCTCTCTTTTGGTATCAACAATCACAAAAATTAACTTCAACATTGCCTCGACAAAATGAAAAAAAATAGCAAATTGGAATGAATAAACATCCTTGATTTGGGACACTTCATTCGAGTGTTTAATAGTGCTGTAAGTGAAACGAGTTACAAACGTACTCACCATCTCTGGTATTTGATCTAGTTACGTCAGACACAAGGTCAACCTTTATAGCACAGTTTGCCATCTTCACACTGCTTTTATTGTCGGAGGAAGATTCCTCTGTTGGTCTCATAGCAACACCCCCTGCTCCTGTACTGCCCCCTGAAGTTTCACCACTGAGAGTTCTCATAGCAAGTGCCTGAAAGATTTCAAGAGACGTTAGGTACCATCTATATTGTCTCAGCTGTTTTTAGGTAGTTATATTCCAATCTTTAGTGAAAAACTGTTAAAATAAAAAGATAGCAATTTAATACATTCACTACGTATGCCCCAAGCCTTACACGAATTGCAAAAAAACTCCAAATTAATTTTAGCTACTACTTCTGTATCATGTACACCTAGCTATTGATTATTTATGTACGATATAAAAAATGGGGTACACATAGTCACAATTAAAGTCAGGTTTAAAATATTGATAGAGGTATATATTTATAGCACTTTGTCTAATATAGCTATATATAGTGATATAAATGTGAAACAATTGGTATTCAGCATGTTAAAAGCTAAATGATTTTTAGAATTGCTCCTCATGTACTAACTAGCTATATTCTGTAGATAGCAGTGTAATTAAATTAAATTATTAGGAGGTTTAACATCTGTTTCAAAATCAAAGAGAAAGTGCTGTAGAATGTATGTAAAGAAAAAGGACCTCAAAGAAACGAATGAAAAGGGAAGTGGCTCCATGAAGAGAGAGCTATGTAACTACTAAAGTTTTGTCATTAGAACCTAATTTACTAGCTACTTAACCCAATCTTTAACAGATTTCAGTAGCAACTAGGCAGGTAAGTACCTAGCCTACTCCTAATAACTGACATTATTTAGAACCATTTTCTAAATCTATTTCCCGTAAGTTCAATCACTTTATAATTTTCAAATTTCTTCTCTAAGGCAGGGTTAATAGCGGCGCGCAGTCTCTCCCCAATGCCGGGGGATGGGGGTGGGGTGTTAGTGGGTAGGGTAGAAGGCTCTGTTGACTCATCTGTTGCCATCAGGTCTTCCAAAGCTGGTCTCAATTCTTGTAGGTTTTCTTGCAAATTCTCAAACTTCAGCTTTTCCTGAAAAATAATAAAGATGCTTTAAAATAATTACATTGAAGATTGAAAGATTGCAACCAAATCATTTTTGCGTTTCATAATAATTAGCATATAGCTAAATAAAAACTTGGCTCAGACCCCAATCACACTACATAATGATGACACAAACTTTTCTAATCAAGTCTTGGTATAGCTATAATGTACTATTTCAAAGGCTATATTTCTGTATAGCAACTTTAAGAGATTATATGACTAACCCTTTCTCTACTACTTTTGGATGATCAATATTTGATAGCTCTTTTTTTCACATTTCATATTTCTTATAAGTTAGCTATGACATTCATGAACTTCTGACTCATTGGCATCAGTTATATTTTTTGGTTACTTTATATGCTGCAGAAAAAAAAATTAATCAAATTCATTAAATACCGAAATGCAAAAATCAGAACATTTACTCTAAACCTCATTCTTCTCATCCCAAATCTTTTTATTTGAAGAAAATTGACTACATTGTTTGAAAACATCATGGGACAAATGTGTCCCATTATGAGGGGAAGGATAGAAGTGTGACTACCTTTATTTTAGTGACGGTGATGGAATTCCTACTCTCAGGAGTACCAGGCAATTCAGGTACATCAGCAGTTTCCCCCACTTCGACAGCAGTCCCAGCACAAGCTCCCTCCACCCACTCTCTGGTTGCAAGGGTTTGAGCTTGTTCTGGAGGGGTAGTCGGCAACTGTGGAGGCCCTCCATCCGAAGTTTGAGAGGATGTGGAGTTGTGGGAGAGCATGGAGAGTCTATTGGAGATGCTTGAGAGGATGTCATTGGAAGAGTTGAAGGCTGATCGCAATTTGGTGCGGAGAAAGAGACCGCCTCCAATTCCTGGTCCACCTCCGCTTGGGCCTGGAGTGGTAGCTCCAGGATTGGTGACTGGAGAATCATCATCAGCTGTAGCTTTGATTGGATTTCCACTCATATCAGTTGATGGAGGGAAAAAATCTATGGTAAGAGATCTAAAACTCTAGATAAATAATTTGTTTTAATTGAAAACAGAGTAGGAGAAATACACAGATAAAAGAAAATTAGGGTTCTATTATAAGGAAGAAACTGAAATAAAGAAATAATTGTTTTATACACACAATAAATCCTCAATAGTAAGATAATTAATTTGAATCCTTTGAATGTATAATTTTTTATAATTTTCCCCTTTCCTAGCTACATGAATCATGATAACTAAAAATTATTGGTATTGGTATTACCGTAATATAAGAATAAATTGCTATAAAAAATCTACAGACTTTGCTGGAATATTTTGTTACAATGAAAAATATTCCACCAAGATGTCAAGGTAATAAAGCATGTCCTTACTCGCCATTTTAATGCCGAGTTTGTGACAGCTACTTTTCATGTTCCATAGTAATGATAGTATGGCAACCACTCTGGAAAATGTGGTCTTTTCTGATGGATTAGTCACTCTATTGGAGTTTAGCAAACCTTGAACACAGTAATAAATTGATGGGAACTGTATAATCCGCAGACTAGTATGGCAGGAAAGTTGCGAGTTTGATGAGAAAATGGATCAGGTCGAAACATTTAACTCATTTTAAAGTAGACATCTGGCTTCTTAGTGAAAAATTTACAATTGAAAACAAAATTATGTTTCATGTCTGATGCATGTGCATGACCAGGTAATAAAGCATGTCCAAACTCACCATTTTGATTGCCAGTTTCTGACTTTGTGACACTGTGACAGTTATTATTTATTTTGAGCCCTTCAATTGCAAGTGGCAAGAAATATCTAATTATATCCTATGCTATAATGTTATTTTGGAGAGAATTTATGGTAATTTGATCATTTTGGAGAGAAGCTTCGTGATTTAAGGAGAGAGCTGGAGAGACAAATGGTCCATGGAGAGTTTATGAGCTAACAGAGCTATACTATTTCATTTAGGTCATTGGGTGCATGATGCATCCTTTACATGGCTATTTGATTAGTGATTTAACAATTAATTACAGTTTTTTTCAACTTATTTCACCTCTCAATAGTCAATAGTTCAATTATAGTTGCTAATATATTGGCAACTTTGTGCATACTTTGAAACATGGGTTATTTTGAGCCCTTCAATTGCAAATGGAAAGAAATATTTAATTTTCTCCTATGCGTTATGCTTAGTAAGATTATGCTACAGCCTGCAATGTTATTTTGGTCTTTGGAGAGAATTTATGATAATTTGATCATTAACATTATGAAGAGAAATTTGGTTTCTTTTGGAGAGGCAAATGGAGTCACTCCATTGGAAATTAGGAACCATACAATTTTGTGCTCAAAAATTGGCTTACAATTTTGAATTTTACAGCCTTATTTTTAGAGAGAAATTTGGTTTCTTTTAGAGACAAATGGAGAGTTTATAACTTATAAGCATTACTATTTTACTTGGAGAGAAACATTATACTTTGGCTGAAGACTGAACTTCTCAAGTTGGGCAGTGGAATTATTCACCAATAAATAGGGTAATGAACCAATTACCGGATGCTTATTTTTCTTTACTAATTACCGAATGGAATATTTCGAATTAGTATATTTGTAAACTATGATTGTTTATGACTATAAGAATATATTCGTTGAGTTTTTATAGTCATAAACAATCACAGTTTACAAATATACTAATTCGAAATATTCCATTCGGTAATTAGTGAAGAAAAATAAGCATCCGGATTCCGGTAATTGGTTCATTATCCTATATCTTAAAATTTAAGTTGTCATGTTGGGTACCCTGGCCCTGCCATACCTATCCCCCAGTTTGTATTTGGTGCACTAAACTCCTTTGACTTTTTCAAAAATCTGAGAAATAGCTGCCAACATTTTTCAACAATTTGTCTAGTCCTTCAACATTTTTCCAGTTTCTCTTCCAAAAATTAATGGTAATATAGGAATTAATAGCTAAATATCCTCCCAGTCTGCAGAATATGAAACATTTTTCCAAGACTCTCTGAGAGAGTTTTTGAATGAAATTTTAGAAATTGGAGATCTCTGCGGGAGATTTTGAATTAATTCCTATGTTACCATTAATTTAGCTGCCGGAGATTCTGAATCTGCTGCTGAGAGTCAGAGAGTAGCTCTCTCTCAAATTAAAGTCTCTGCGTGAGAAGAGACACATTCTGCAGACTGGATATCCTCCAACATTGCTGGAATTTTTATAATAGAGAAATTGAATATCTTCTGACATATCATTATTCATTGGAATTTAGTTTCAATTTCCCAGATTGTAATTGGTGGTAAATTCCAAGGATATATCATGAGATATTTAATTTCTCTAATAAAAAAATTCCTGCAATGTCAGAGGATATTTAGTAGCTATTAATTCCTATATTACCATTAATTTTTGGAGGGGAAACTGGAAAAATGTTGGGAGGACTAGACAAATTTATGAAAAATGTTGGCAGCTATTTCTCAGATTTTTGAAAAAGTCAGAGGAGTTCAGTGCTCCAAATACAAACTGGTTTACCACCAAATTCAATCTGGCCTATCCCATTCACCCATTGCCATTCCAGCCTAAGTTAAATCCTAACTAGGTATTTAGTTAGAATTTAGAAACATATGAAGGTAGCTACTTAGCTAGCTACTATCTAGTACCTATCTACTTGGCTTAGGAAGTTAGGGGTAATCAATGTTCATCACTCATCAGCAATTTAGATTTTAGAATAGGGTCAATAGACTAAATTTCCACAAACAGTTGGTGATTTGAGCAATCTGAATCACCAATCAGCACTGAAGAGTCATTTTGAAATGTTCATTGTTCAGTCATATCACCCAGCTAAATACTATATTGAATGCTGCTCGTCTTACTTTTCAAAAATTAGATTAGTTAATCTTTAATCAGATAAATTTGAGAATTACAACTACCTAAGTATAACTAGGCAACAATAAATGTGAAACTGTCAATCAGATTAATTATTTAGCGAAGTATCCCATGGTATTCGTCGGCACGCCATAGAAAACTTGCCTCGTTTTCTAATTCAATTGTAGATTGTAAGTATATCTTAAGCATTTTGAAGATAAACGGTAGACTGTGATTTTATTTAATAATATGATATTGTAATTATAAACCAGTTCTATATTTATGATAATTCAAATTTCTGAATATAAATATTAGGATGTATGAAAATTGATAAAATGAAAAAGTATACTTCATGCTGAATTGCTGTTGTTCAGTAAGCTGCTGAAATTTGGGATATTAAATGAACTTTTAAACAATCTGTGGAAAGATTGATTGATTGAGAAATAGTTTAGATTAAATAGACATTTATTGATATCAGAACATTCAGAACAATGTGTAACAATATTTTTTATTCGCTACGGATGTAGTTAAATTAATCTTCTAATTATTCTAATTATCGGAACAAAATATGTTACAACATCATAATTTATTGCATCACGTTTCACATGTATTTCTTTTTAGAGATCAATTTATCACAAGAAGTATAATAGGCACATAAACATGTATATTATAGTAGAACATACATGAGAAATTACTTATATACTACTTTGTTCTGAATAGATATTCACAGAATATCTAATTATGTATATCTCTTTAATACTGAAAATTTTAATAATGATTATTGATTCATAATATCTAGGTAATACCATAATTAATAAAATTAAAAATAAAGTTAAATTAATGTGCGATATTAATAATTTAGTTTAAAATTATTTTTTAAACTGGAATTTAGTTGTTCATTAAGAATACCTATAAAGTAATGTGTTTTTGATAGTATGAAAGTTTGTGTAATTTAATTATCAGAAGTCTCAAATTTAGTTATTTAAAGTTAATAATTAAACAAAGACAATAATTATGAAATAGTGTTTTGAAATGGTGTGTTGGTTTCCGATTATTTTTGTTAGTAATAAAAATATAACCTATGCATTCAAATAGCTAATTCTCATTTAAATTATTATGAGATTGTTAAATTTAATTTAAAAATTTATTTATAAGTAGAACCCGGACTTTTAGGACCTATAAAAAGGCATTTTAGGATTTCAAAAGAGGCATTTAAGGATCTCAAAAAAGGCAGTTTGGGACCTTAAAGAGGCATTTTAGGACTTATACTAATATACATACACTTTTTAGGATTAATAAATAAGTATTTACAAGGAATAAATTAGCATTTTGGAATATAAAATCAACAGTTTTTAGTCCGTTTAAATAAAAAAAATGGTGAAAACAAATAAACAATTCATTCCTTAAAAATTCAATGAATCTAGTTTATAGATTATTTATTCAAATTTAACCTAAAACTGTTGTAAAAAAAAAGGTTAGGTCAATTGAAATGTAACTAATTCCAATATTAAATTCTAAATTTGTATTTAGTATTAGACAACCTCAGACTAAACAAACCATATATTAGATAATTAGACCAATTGAGATATTCTGAAACTGTTGTACAGGAAGAACCACTTACAAGACCAAACACAATTTTTGTCACCTGACAGTTTTTCTATTGTAAATATTACAATATTACTAGGTTCTACATATATCTCTCTTTGAATAGTTTATTATATTGATTATTCACAATTTTATTTCTTTATTCATGGCAGAATCTGTGCTAAAAATTGAAGTGAAGAATTACAGAAAACTAGATACAGTGGTGACTATGCTAATTCTTGAAGTAATAGAAGTAGTTTATTTATATAATAATTTCAACAGATTTTGATTGAATTATAACGTTCTATAAATTTGCCAATATATCCCATCAACTTTACCGACTTACCAAATTATTAAATAGTATAAAAAAAAAGACTGCATCATTTAAGGAATTTATGATATTTTAGGACTTTATGGCATTTTAGGACTTTATGGCATTTATTGACTTTATGGCATTATATGGCTTTTATGGCATTTGTCCGGGTTCTAATTATAAGACTTAATCATCATCATATAGTTTTAAAATTAACAGTGACTAAATGATTAAAATGAAGAAAATAGGTAACCAAATTTTATTTATAATCTGATTTGTAATCTCATAATTGAGATAAATATTTATTATTATTATTTAATAGTCCTAATCATACAAATGCTGATAATCTGGTACGTAATATCCTAAATAAGTTCAATATTTAATATTCCTATTCATACAAATGATGATAACTTGGTACGAAATCCCCGACAGAATATCCAGGTGGTGGGCGGAAATTTCCTAGAAAATGAAATCAATTATATATCTTAGGATGATTAAAGTTATTTTATACTAAATGTTGAATAAGTTTCATGCTAACCTTTGGCGCCAACATTGTCGTTAAAATCCCTTATGACAGACACGTTTTCGTTCATCTTTTTATCCCTCACTTTATTTCTTTCATATCCTTTTCTGATGGAGAGAAGATGGTTCTCAATGCATGGTAAGATGAGAGGAATCTTCATGATGATGGTGATGAGGGGCAGGTGAAGGGCGTACTGAAGAGACAGATACAGTTAGCATATTTATAATTTGTACTCATAAGTCTTTCTGGTAACATTCTTCCATTTATCCAAAAACGAGAAAATCAATTATCGTTTGTACAAGCAGGGACTCACGTACATAGTATTTTTAAGTGTGCGTATAAAAAGGTATATTTATTGCTTCAAATTGAATACAGTAAAACTCCTCTATAGTCCTGAGTAAGAGAATGAACCCTAATTGTGAATAAATTTTCTTAAGTCTGCCATGAATAGGATTTAGAAAACTAATGCCCATTTTATGGCAGACTAAAGGAAATTTGTTCACTATACAGAGTAATTCTCTTACTCAGGACTTTACATTCACTAGAGAGGAGTTCTACTGTAAATAATTTCATTTAAAGACAAATGCAGAAAAAAAGTGTACTTCTCTTACAAACTATTTTGCAAACTTTGATTTGATCTTGCGGGCGGTTATTTTTCCTCACTTGTGCTCCTGAAGCGATGTAGCAACTCTGATAGTGCTCCTCCTTGTAGCCGAAACCTAGTAAGGCGTCATGAGCCGTGGCAGAGACCAGGGCCAGCCACCCTAGCTTGCTCTGGATGAATGTGAACTCCCTCCAACTCAAAGTTGCGCTAACGGAAGGGAGGGACGAAATGCCAAGGATGAAAGTCACCATCATCGAGATGGTACCTGGAAAAAAATCCGCATTAGCAACAGAAAGGGTATTTTTTCATAAATTTGCAGTTTTGACCGAAATTTTACCGATATTCAACCAAAATTCCTATGTTTTTCATCTATTTCTTTGTAGATATTCATCCAATATTCATTAGAAATCATCCGATATAATTTATCAGCGAACATTTTCTCTGACCTAAAATATGTTATTTTCAATTTTTCACTCATATATTATTAATAAATGTATAACTATGATTGAATCATCATTGAGAAATGATGTTTTTAAAATAATAGATCTTAAGAATATCGCCTACGAAATGGAATGGTATCGAATACTGTATACCGCTATTGTAGAACCAATCAATTCTCTCCGTCTATAATATTTTCGGGATCTATGATTTTAAAAGTACATTGTCACAACCCAACTGCGGGATCAACGATTTTAAAATCATATTGTCGCAACCATACTTCGGGATCTATGGTTTAAAAAGCCTATTGTCGCAACCATACTTCGGGATCTATGGTTTAAAAAGCATATTGTCGCAACCCTACTTCGGGATATATTATTTCACGAGCCCATTGTCGCAACCCAACTTTGGGATTTATGATTTTAAAAGCCCATTGTTGCAACCCGACTTCAGGATCGATGATTTAAAAAGCATATTGTCGCAACCCTACTTCTGGATCTTTGATTTAAAAAGCATATTGTCGCAACCCTGCTTCTGGATCTATGATTTCACAAGCACATTGTCACCACCGTACTTATAAAATGGTTCTCTCCCCCACCTGCTGTTATGAATAGCTCCCCTTGCCAGGTCATGGTTCCCTCTGCCACACTCATAGCAGTGGACTCATTGAGTCCTGTGACTACAGACAGCACTTGCGGTGACTCGAACAGAAGGTTGTCGTAGCGAGGAGACCAAACGGAAGCCCCAAGAATGGTCTACAAATTTTGAAAAGAGTTATACACTTGTAATTAGATACAGTAGAACTCCCCTATAATGAAATGTTGTATAGTGAATGAAGTGTCCTTATTTAGCTATTAATATACAGGGTGGGGCGTAAGTTTGGAAGCAAATGAAAGTGCATATTATAATCCAACGAAAAATATATTCAATAATTTACAGTTATGTATTATTACATAAGGGTTTTAAGAATTCAAAACTCATAAATTTATTCAAAATGTTCCCCCTTGTTTTTAATAACAGCCTCAAATCTCCTCCGAACTCCTCCTACTGCGGCACGCAACTGTTCTTGTGAAATTTCCTTCCAAGATCTCTGGAGCGAATGCTTTAAATCATCCACACTGCGATGGAATTTACCACAGGCCTTTGATTCAAGAATGGACCATACCGAAAAGTCCATAGGATTAACATCTGGGGAGCAGGGAGGCCACATTTCTTTGGACCAAAACCGTGGAAGATGGTCATGGCACCAGTTTTGAGTGACATTTGCAGTATGTGAAGTCGCGCCGTCTTGCTGAAATGTCCATTGAGTGTCATTACCGAAGTGATCCTTAGCTGACTCCAACATTTGCGTCAAAATATTCTCAATATAACATTTAGCATTGATTTTGGCGCCTTGTTCCACAAAAATTAAAGGAGATCTCCAAGTTTCTGAAACGGAGGCCCAGACAATTACTGAAGCAGGTTTCATGGTTCTGTGGACAGTTTTTTGGTTGTATGGGATGTCTTTTGCACTTTTACCAATTATTCTGTCATTCCTCCAGTTGTGAGCCATTTCCACTGTGAAATTTTTTTCGTCAGACCAAACAATTTCACCAGCCGTGCCAGACTTCAATTCTCTCAGAAGTGCTTTGCTTCTCTCCAATCTCTTTTTCTTTACAGCTTCTGACAGATTCTGTCTCTTTTGGAGGGTGAAAGAGGACATCTTTAGGTCTTCTTTGACAACTCTTCTCATTGTTCTGGGACTCACATTAGCTGTTTTGGCTAACAATCGTATTGACCTTTTCGGGTTCCTCCTGATCTTCTCTCGGGCACATTTTATCAGTTGTTTGGTGCGTTGTGAGCGTGGTCTACCACTTCTTGGACGATCAGTCAAGTTTCCTATCTCATTAAAACGCTTCACACACTTCCAAACAGTCGATCTCGCTATTGAGAGAGTCTTTGAAATGACGGAATCTGACTTCCCGGCACGGTGTAGAGCAATAATGGCTTCTCTTTTGTCTGACATTTTTGAATTGACTAAATTTTTGTAAAAAATAACACTGCCACGTCATAATGTAGTGTCTCTACTATAGTTCAAACCCTATCACCTACAACTTAGGAACTTATTTTTAAGAATTATATTAATGTTTGAAAAATTGCTTCCAAACTTACGCCCCACCCTGTATAATGAAACTGTATTATGTTTGAACACAGAATTTTTTCGTGACCGGAAAATTCGTCCACGGAAAATTCATCCACGGAATATTCGTCCACGGAAAATTCGTCCATTAAACGAAAATAATTTATCTAAATGGAATAAAATGTTATGATAAATATTTTGATATGAAGTAGTTTATTGTATGTAGGTGATAGTACATAGTTAATCTACTTTGTTGTATCCATTATAAAGTTTCTTGTTCTACAAAGTTCATGATTGTCTAATGAAACATTAAAATTGATAGATATATAATAATTTTATTAAATTAATTATAAAGATAAAATGTTTGGTGCCCTAGCGTTCTTAACACCTGAAGTTGTTGTTGACGTTAATGAAAATTTATTCGAGGATGTCGATGTTTTAACTACTTTGAAGCTACGTACATATTGGAATAAAACAGGAAGACGAAATCAACGCGAAAACCTGTTAAATTCAATTGAATTTTGAAATGTTCAAGAAATAGCATCCTAATATTTGGTAGAAGAGTTAACCCTAACTAAAAGAATTCAAACAAAGAGAGGTGACACACAGCGTAAAAGGCAAAACATAGAGATATTGTCTAACAAATATAACTAGTATTGCAATGCACTCCGAATGAAACAGAACTCTTTTGACAAATATTGCATTACAGAAAATGTCCAGCTATTCAATTTAAATATTTGATTAAGTTTGTTTGTCTTTTTAATTATAGATAACTTAATATATTAGCTACATAGAATACATTTTTCATCAACAGTTATAACTGCTGAATATATGTGTTATTCTCACTAACTAGATTTTATGCGAATACAATTATCTCTTACATATATTGTTAACACTTAATAATGTCTTTCTTTCTATTCCAAATTTTAAAAAACGGACGAATTTTCTGTGGACAAATTTTCCGTGGACGAATTTTCCGTAGACGAATTTTCCGTAGACGAATTTTTCCGTGGACGAATTTTTTTTCCTAGCACCAATTTTTTTAATCATTTGACTAGTACAGTAGAACTCCTCTATAGTGAATTCCTATATGCATAGTGATTCACTGATTATAATGCCCTGAGTAAGGAAATAGCCTCTATAGTGAACAAATCTCCTTTAGTTTACAATAAAATGGCCATGATATTTAGAAAAAAATGGCCTTTCTTGCAGACTAAAGAAAAAAAATTACTATAGAGGCTACTTCCTTACTCAGGACACTACATTCACTATACAGGATTTCATTATAGAGGAGTTCTACTGTACTAGGAAAAGGAGTAAGAAATTTTCTGTGTTCAGACATAATACGGTTTTTGATTTATTAATAGTTAAATAATGTAAATATAAATAACATACAATCACTTTTATTTAATGAGTATAAGATAATTACTATTTAGGTATATAATTTTGACATATAAGAAATGAATTAACTTAGACAAAGTTGGAATATTAAATACTAACATGAGCAGCTGCTAGAAAGAGCATTATTATGCCTAGTTGTTTCCTTGATCTCAGCCATGCGTCCAACCATTTGGGAAAACGTTTGTACTTCGTCCCCCTCCACAATTGAATATAAGCTGCTATGGCACCTGATCAACAGAAACAAATTCGTAAGAACAACTTTCTACAAAAATAACAGGATAAAATGTTCCTTTATGGTGAAATTAGAGCAAGTGAGTTAAATCCTAGATATATTAGTCCTGCGCCACAATATACTCACAACACTCCAAAATTACAGGAGAGATATATTCTACAACGAGGGAAGGTCTTAAGTCAGGATACTAATACTTTTAATATAGGATCAAACTCCTAAGCAATGGGATCTAATTCTTCAACTAGCCTCTAGATATGTTAATGCTGTACCGCAATATACTCACAACACCCTAGAACAGAGTTTCACAAATTGGTCCGTAGTGAACCTATTTACCGGAGCTAGGTTTACAGCGAACTCCTCAATTGGATCATGGCATTTTAGACTATATTCAATAGTTATATTGTTTTCTTTTCTTAGCAAAGAGGCGTTTCAATGAAGTTTATTCATTAAGTCACTAGTATATGTATCAATATGTATTCATTTCGTGAAGTATAGACTTTATACGTTATGAATATGGAAGATGGTGATTTTCAGTAATTTTCAGTTTAGGTTCGTGAGAAAGAATAGTGGTGAAATTATAGTGGAAATAATAATGGTGAAATTACGGGAAGAGATTACAACCTTGTGTTATTTTTATCCTGTGCTGCAATATACTCACAACACCCTAAAATGGTATTTTCTTACCGGGTTGGTAGCAGAGCGATAGGCTCCAGAGGGCGGTAATGGCGGTGGCTCTGTTTATGTTCAGCAGACCCAAATTAGCGAAAAGTGTGTGTGTGTCGACAGTTTGTCCTGTGATCAAACAACAGATCTGATATCTGTACGGGAAATTAAACTTCAGTCAGGTAAAATTATGACGAAAACACCGGAAATAGGTTTATAGAATTTATCTCAAATTAATTCTTTTTTAAATAAACAAGCGTGAAAGTATTAATTACCAATACGAAAGTTTATTTTCTTTTACAAAATATTGATAATTTAAGAATGTACTATGCTCATTGATTGCATGACGTGACACATCACTGCAAAAGAATGTTCAAACCTTAGATTAATATAGTCAATACATGTATCAATCTACAAAGAGCAGTTCAAAGCTATCACGCACATTAGTGCTAGATCATATCTTGACAGCGTTCTAGTAGATATATTCGCTATAACTTATCAATATGTATAAAATTCTTCTTCATTATAACTCACTTTAAGAACAGTATGGTGTATTGTAAGATCCATAGAATGAGTATGAACAGAGCTGGTGACCTCCACTCCGTTAGCAGCTGCAGGGGTATGTCCTCTATGTCTCTGAAAAGATTGAATAAAAAATAAACTTTTTGAGTATTATATATCTTCAATAAGGAAAATTAAAAAAAATTCTTATCAAATATGTAGATTTGAAATTTGATTTCTTTAGAAAATTTCATATCATAAAATTAATTTAAGATATTCTATAAAATAAAATAATAAATCAAAATTTAAATAAATAAAATAAAATGTCTTAGAAATACCTAAATGAAAACAGTCATACATAATGCCGACGAAGATTCATTAATTGGGCTATTAAAATAGTTTTCCATAATCTTCGATGGTTAAATCTGATATAATACCAGCGCTGTATATTTTAGTGACAGTGTTCTTCAACTATCACTTGACAATTATCTCTTTCGTAAGATGTTTACCTGGCTCTTCTCAAGTCCCCGAAATCCACAGCCGTGTACCCTAATTCTTTGGCAAGTGCGAGAATTCTTTCCTTGGCTGCGGTGAAATTTGAAGCCACGGGAACCTGATTGAATGCCGAGACATCCATGATTAATAATGTGGCAAACGGGAGTCTAACGTTGTAAGTACGCAGACACTCTAAGTACTCGGAAAGTAAGTGTTAACTCAGGTCATGATAGGTCAACTCATAATTCGTGATTTTTACTGACGTCCAGTTTCCGAGTGAAATATTACAATCTGTGGAGTCAGTTTATTACTTGTTTTCCAAACTGTACAACCTAACACCAAACTAACCCCCACTTTACCACTACGATGAGTGTCAGAGTACTCCTCTAATATAGTACCATCAATGAAGACAGTTGCTCACCTGTTTTCCCCCCTGTACCACGTTGTTCTCCAGTGCGTAGGCTGATAGAACATTGAAAGCTTTCACCACTTGAGACTGCTTCAGAATCTCCTGCAAACTCTCAGCAATGCTGGGGCTACTACTCGCAACAAGAAACGGAAAACAAAGGGTTAGGGAGAAGGAAAGGGCACGAGAAAGACAATGAGGGAGTGGGATATGATAGTAAATAAAAGCTATTACTAAGGTTGTGACAATATGCTTTTAAAATTATAGATCTTAAGAATATCACAGACTAAATGAAATGGTAACGAATACTATATACCGCTGGTGTAGTACCATTCAATACTCCTCAATTCTCTTCGTCTATGATTTTTTCAGGATCTATGATTTTAAAAGCACATTGTCACAACCCTAGTTATTAACTTATGAATGCTTATATCATGAAGGTAGTTATTGAAGATTAAATTAATATGATTTCACCATACAGAGAAACTCCTGAGTTACGAGGTATTGGGTCCTTCATAACTCAGAGCCACTTCATATCTCAGGTGCACTAGATAGTTTTCTACGATTAAAATCATAGAAAACTATGGTCATTGAGTGATAACTATTACGCAATTTTTGACGCATATCATTTTCTATAATTTAAACATAGAAAACTACTTCATAACTCAGGTGCATTTCATAACTCAGGTCCTTCATTACTCGAGTACTTCATAACGCAGGAGTTTTACTGTACAGGCATCCCCCGCTTTAGTTACCAAATCACGACTCAGTTTAGTTACCAAACGGTAACTAAAGCGAATAAAAGTAACAAGAAATTTATAATTGTCACTCCTTGATTATATATCTCATTTTCTATGAGTTATAGAAAGAATTATTTTTAGAGTTATTGGAGTAGCTACTACGTATGTAAGCATATTATTAATAAAAAACAGTCTTGTTTGTGACTATGATAAAAAAGTTTAAAGTCGTGCATTTATTAAATGTTTTAAAATCCATCCATAGCTATACTGTATAGTTGAGTAATTAATAGATACTTAGACTTCTATAATTATTGTGCTAATTTTAACAAACAGCAATTTTATGCTCTATGAAATATTTTTGGTAGTAGGGTACTAAGTTCCAAGTTATTGGTTGGTTCTACAATTTCGGACACATCAGAAAAGAAAATATTATAATTATTATTTAACTTCTATTCTAATTGGTATCATGGATACCAATTGAAATAAAAGTTAAATAATGATTATTATATAAAGATTTTTAAGTGTTCGAAAATATGGAACCGTGCGATAACACGGAATTTACCCTAAAATGGGACATGTTGAATTTCTGAACCAATTGCTTCTAATAACCTCATCTGGATTATAATTTTGATGATTTTTTAGTTACCGTGAAATAATCACAGAAAATTGTCTCCGTTTTCTATGTCTATGAACGGTTCTTATTTCGAAACATGACTCGAAATAAGTACCACTTTTACTAAAGTGAGTTGTACTTAAAGCGAGGCCTGCCTGTACTACAATACGATGTCCTACTCACTCCAATGGTCTTGGTATTGTCCAGTTTGCCACATCGATGACTATCTTGCCCTGTAGTTGCCTCAGCGGTAGTTTGTTGTAATGGTCAGACCCGACAGCTATGAGAACTATAGCAGCTTTAGCTGATAGCGACTGTGAGACCAAATGTACCCCTTCTCTATCAGCTATCATTTGTCTGAGGGAGAGTAGAGGGTAACGTCGCAGTACTCGGTAAGTGGGTGGTAGCATATGACAGCAACCAATCTCACCTTTAGAAATTACTGATTGATATTGTCATGGAATATGTAAACACCCACTTTTCGAGTACTGCGAACATGGCATCCAAATTGAATTTTTGAGAGAATGATCCTATATTGCTCATTAATTTCAATAGCGTCATAACTCAAATATAACTCATTAATTTCAATAGCGTCATGACTCAAATATAACTCATTAATTTCAATAGCGTCATGACTCAAATATAACTCATTAATTTCAATAGCGTCATGACTCAAATATAACTCATTAATTTCAATAGCGTCATGACTCAAATATAACTCATTAATTTCAATAGCGTCATAACTCAAATATAACTCATTAATTTCAATAGCGTCATAACTCAAATATAACTCATTAATTTCAATAGCGTCATAACTCAAATATAACTCATTAATTTCAATAGCGTCATGACTCAAATATAACTCATTAATTTCAATAGCGTCATGACTCAAATATAACTCATTAATTTCAATAGCGTCATGACTCAAATATAACTCATTAATTTCAATAGCGTCATAACTCAAATATAACTCATTAATTTCAATAGCGTCATAACTCAAATATAACTCATTAATTTCAATAGCGTCATGACTCAAATATAACTCATTAATTTCAATAGCGTCATGACTCAAATATAACTCATTAATTTCAATAGCGTCATGACTCAAATATAACTCATTAATTTCAATAGCGTCATGACTCAAATATAACTCATTAATTTCAATAGCGTCATGACTCAAATATAACTCATTAATTTCAATAGCGTCATGACTCAAATATAACTCATTAATTTCAATAGCGTCATGACTCAAATATAACTCATTAATTTCAATAGCGTCATGACTTAAATATAACTCATTAATTTCAATAACGTCATAACTAAAATATCACTCATTAATTTCAATAGCGTCATAACTCAAATATAACTCATTAATTTCAATAGCGTCATAACTCAAATATAACTCATTAATTTCAATAGCGTCATGACTCAAATATAACTCATTAATTTCAATAGCGTCATGACTCAAATATAACTCATTAATTTCAATAGCGTCATGACTCATATATAACTCATTAATTTCAATAGCGTCATAACTCAAATATAACTCATTAATTTCAATAGCGTCATGACTCAAATATAACTCATTAATTTCAATAGCGTCATGACTCAAATATAACTCATTAATTTCAATAGCGTCATAACTCAAATATAGCTCATTAATTTCAATAGCGTCATAACTCAAATATAACTCATTAATTTCAATAGCGTCATAACTCAAATATAACTCATTAATTTCAATAGCGTCATAACTCAAATATAACTCATTAATTTCAATAGCGTCATAACTCAAATATAACTCATTAATTTCAATAGCGTCATGACTCAAATATAACTCATTAATTTCAATAGCGTCATGACTCAAATATAACTCATTAATTTCAATAGCGTCATGACTCAAATATAACTCATTAATTTCAATAGCGTCATAACTCAAATATAACTCATTAATTTCAATAGCGTCATAACTCAAATATAACTCATTAATTTCAATAGCGTCATGACTCAAATATAACTCATTAATTTCAATAGCGTCATGACTCAAATATAACTCATTAATTTCAATAGCGTCATTACTCAAATATAACTCATTAATTTCAATAGCGTCATGACTCAAATATAACTCATTAATTTCAATAGCGTCATGACTCAAATATAAGTCATTAATTTCAATAGCGTCATGACTCAAATATAACTCATTAATTTCAATAGCGTCATAACTCAAATATCACTCATTAATTTCAATAGCGTCATGACTCAAATATAACTCATTAATTTCAATAGCGTCATAACTCAAATATAGCTCATTAATTTCAATAGCGTCATAACTCAAATATAACTCATTAATTTCAATAGCGTCATAACTCAAATATAACTCATTAATTTCAATAGCGTCATGACTCAAATATAACTCATTAATTTCAATAGCGTCATAACTCAAATATAGCTCATTAATTTCAATAGCGTCATAACTCAAATATAACTCATTAATTTCAATAGCGTCATGACTCAAATATAACTCATTAATTTCAATAACGTCATAACTTAAATATCACTCATTAATTTCAATAGCGTCATGACTCAAATATAACTCATTAATTTCAATAGCGTCATAACTCAAATATAACTCATTAATTTCAATAGCGTCATGACTCAAATATAACTCATTAATTTCAATAGCGTCATGACTCAAATATAACTCATTAATTTCAATAGCGTCATAACTCAAATATCACTCATTAATTTCAATAGCGTCATGACTCAAATATAACTCATTAATTTCAATAGCGTCATGACTCAAATATAACTCATTAATTTCAATAACGTCATAACTAAAATATCACTCATTAATTTCAATAGCGTCATGACTCAAATATAACTCATTAATTTCAATAGCGTCATAACTCAAATATCACTCATTAATTTCAATAGCGTCATGACTCAAATATAACTCATTAATTTCAATAGCGTCATAACTCAAATATAACTCATTAATTTCAATAGCGTCATGACTCAAATATAACTCATTAATTTCAATAGCGTCATAACTCAAATATAGCTCATTAATTTCAATAGCGTCATAACTCAAATATAACTCATTAATTTCAATAGCGTCATAACTCAAATATAACTCATTAATTTCAATAACGTCATGACTAAAATATCACTCATTAATTTCAATAGCGTCATGACTCAAATATAACTCATTAATTTCAATAGCGTCATAACTCAAATATAACTCATTAATTTCAATAGCGTCATGACTCAAATATAACTCATTAATTTCAATAGCGTCATAACTCAAATATAGCTCATTAATTTCAATAGCGTCATAACTCAAATATAACTCATTAATTTCAATAGCGTCATAACTCAAATATAACTCATTAATTTCAATAGCGTCATGACTCATATATAACTCATTAATTTCAATAGCGTCATGACTCAAATATAACTCATTAATTTCAATAGCGTCATGACTCAAATATAACTCATTAATTTCAATAGCGTCATGACTCAAATATAACTCATTAATTTCAATAGCGTCATGACTTAAATATAACTCATTAATTTCAATAACGTCATAACTAAAATATCACTCATTAATTTCAATAGCGTCATAACTCAAATATAACTCATTAATTTCAATAGCGTCATAACTCAAATATAACTCATTAATTTCAATAGCGTCATGACTCAAATATAACTCATTAATTTCAATAGCGTCATGACTCAAATATAACTCATTAATTTCAATAGCGTCATAACTCAAATATAGCTCATTAATTTCAATAGCGTCATAACTCAAATATAACTCATTAATTTCAATAGCGTCATAACTCAAATATAACTCATTAATTTCAATAGCGTCATAACTCAAATATAACTCATTAATTTCAATAGCGTCATAACTCAAATATAACTCATTAATTTCAATAGCGTCATGACTCAAATATAACTCATTAATTTCAATAGCGTCATGACTCAAATATAACTCATTAATTTCAATAGCGTCATGACTCAAATATAACTCATTAATTTCAATAGCGTCATAACTCAAATATAACTCATTAATTTCAATAGCGTCATAACTCAAATATAACTCATTAATTTCAATAGCGTCATGACTCAAATATAACTCATTAATTTCAATAGCGTCATGACTCAAATATAACTCATTAATTTCAATAGCGTCATTACTCAAATATAACTCATTAATTTCAATAGCGTCATGACTCAAATATAACTCATTAATTTCAATAGCGTCATGACTCAAATATAAGTCATTAATTTCAATAGCGTCATGACTCAAATATAACTCATTAATTTCAATAGCGTCATAACTCAAATATCACTCATTAATTTCAATAGCGTCATGACTCAAATATAACTCATTAATTTCAATAGCGTCATAACTCAAATATAGCTCATTAATTTCAATAGCGTCATAACTCAAATATAACTCATTAATTTCAATAGCGTCATAACTCAAATATAACTCATTAATTTCAATAGCGTCATGACTCAAATATAACTCATTAATTTCAATAGCGTCATAACTCAAATATAGCTCATTAATTTCAATAGCGTCATAACTCAAATATAACTCATTAATTTCAATAGCGTCATGACTCAAATATAACTCATTAATTTCAATAACGTCATAACTTAAATATCACTCATTAATTTCAATAGCGTCATGACTCAAATATAACTCATTAATTTCAATAGCGTCATAACTCAAATATAACTCATTAATTTCAATAGCGTCATGACTCAAATATAACTCATTAATTTCAATAGCGTCATGACTCAAATATAACTCATTAATTTCAATAGCGTCATAACTCAAATATCACTCATTAATTTCAATAGCGTCATGACTCAAATATAACTCATTAATTTCAATAGCGTCATGACTCAAATATAACTCATTAATTTCAATAACGTCATAACTAAAATATCACTCATTAATTTCAATAGCGTCATGACTCAAATATAACTCATTAATTTCAATAGCGTCATAACTCAAATATCACTCATTAATTTCAATAGCGTCATGACTCAAATATAACTCATTAATTTCAATAGCGTCATAACTCAAATATAACTCATTAATTTCAATAGCGTCATGACTCAAATATAACTCATTAATTTCAATAGCGTCATAACTCAAATATAGCTCATTAATTTCAATAGCGTCATAACTCAAATATAACTCATTAATTTCAATAGCGTCATAACTCAAATATAACTCATTAATTTCAATAACGTCATGACTAAAATATCACTCATTAATTTCAATAGCGTCATGACTCAAATATAACTCATTAATTTCAATAGCGTCATAACTCAAATATAACTCATTAATTTCAATAGCGTCATGACTCAAATATAACTCATTAATTTCAATAGCGTCATAACTCAAATATAGCTCATTAATTTCAATAGCGTCATAACTCAAATATAACTCATTAATTTCAATAGCGTCATAACTCAAATATAACTCATTAATTTCAATAGCGTCATGACTCATATATAACTCATTAATTTCAATAACGTCATAACTAAAATATCACTCATTAATTTCAATAGCGTCATGACTCAAATATAACTCATTAATTTCAATAGCGTCATAACTCAAATATAACTCATTAATTTCAATAGCGTCATGACTCAAATATAACTCATTAATTTCAATAGCGTCATGACTCAAATATAACTCATTAATTTCAATAGCGTCATAACTCAAATATAACTCATTAATTTCAATAACGTCATAACTAAAATATCACTCATTAATTTCAATAGCGTCATGACTCAAATATAACTCATTAATTTCAATAGCGTCATGACTCAAATATAACTCATTAATTTCAATAACGTCATAACTAAAATATCACTCATTAATTTCAATAGCGTCATGACTCAAATATAACTCATTAATTTCAATAGCGTCATAACTCAAATATCACTCATTAATTTCAATAGCGTCATGACTCAAATATAACTCATTAATTTCAATAGCGTCATAACTCAAATATAGCTCATTAATTTCAATAGCGTCATAACTCAAATATAACTCATTAATTTCAATAGCGTCATAACTCAAATATAACTCATTAATTTCAATAGCGTCATGACTCAAATATAACTCATTAATTTCAATAGCGTCATAACTCAAATATAGCTCATTAATTTCAATAGCGTCATAACTCAAATATAACTCATTAATTTCAATAGCGTCATAACTAAAATATAACTCATTAATTTCAATAACGTCATAACTAAAATATAACTCATTAATTTCAATAGCGTCATAACTCAAATATAACTCATTAATTTCAATAGCGTCATAACTCAAATATCACTCATTAATTTCAATAGCGTCATAACTAAAATATAACTCATTAATTTCAATAGCGTCATGACTCAAATATAACTCATTAATTTCAATAACGTCATAACTAAAATATCACTCATTAATTTCAATAGCGTCATGACTCAAATATAACTCATTAATTTCAATAGCGTCATAACTCAAATATAACTCATTAATTTCAATAGCGTCATGACTCAAATATAACTCATTAATTTCAATAGCGTCATGACTCAAATATAACTCATTAATTTCAATAGCGTCATAACTCAAATATAACTCATTAATTTCAATAGCGTCATGACTCAAATATAACTCATTAATTTCAATAACGTCATAACTAAAATATCACTCATTAATTTCAATAGCGTCATGACTCAAATTTAACTCATTAATTTCAATAGCGTCATGACTCAAATATAACTCATTAATTTCAATAACGTCATAACTAAAATATCACTCATTAATTTCAATAGCGTCATGACTCAAATATAACTCAATAATTTCAATAGCGTCATAACTCAAATATCACTCATTAATTTCAATAGCGTCATGACTCAAATATAACTCATTAATTTCAATAGCGTCATAACTCAAATATAGCTCATTAATTTCAATAGCGTCATAACTCAAATATAACTCATTAATTTCAATAGCGTCATAACTCAAATATAACTCATTAATTTCAATAGCGTCATGACTCAAATATAACTCATTAATTTCAATAGCGTCATAACTCAAATATAACTCATTAATTTCAATAGCGTCATAACTCAAATATAACTCATTAATTTCAATAGCGTCATAACTCAAATATAACTCATTAATTTCAATAGCGTCATAACTAAAATATAACTCATTAATTTCAATAACGTCATAACTAAAATATAACTCATTAATTTCAATAACGTCATAACTAAAAAATAACTCATTAATTTCAATAACGTCATAACTCAAATATAACTCATTAATTTCAATAGCGTCATAACTTAAATATAACTCATTAATTTCAATAACGTCATAACTAAAATATAACTCATTAATTTCAATAGCGTCATCACTCGAATATAACTCATTAATTTCAATAGCGTCATGACTCAAATATCACTCATTAATTTTAATAGCGTCATGACTCAAATATAACTCATTAATTTCAATAGCGTCATAACTTAAATATAACTCATTAAT
The DNA here is from genome assembly GCA_947561585.1 of Caprella mutica. NCBI lineage: Eukaryota > Metazoa > Arthropoda > Malacostraca > Amphipoda > Caprellidae > Caprella > Caprella mutica. Next base: position 24,283 of record CANNZV010002711.1, on the reverse strand, counting down.
TTCAATAACGTCATAACTAAAATATAACTCATTAATTTCAATAGCGTCATGACTCAAATATAACTCATTAATCTCAATAGCGTCATGACTCAAATATAACTCATTAATTTCAATAGCGTCATAACTCAAATATAACTCATTAATTTCAATAGCGTCATGACTCAAATATAACTCATTAATTTCAATAGCGTCATAACTCAAATATAACTCATTAATTTCAATAGCGTCATAACTCAAATATAACTCATTAATTTCAATAGCGTCATAACTCAAATATAACTCATTAATTTCAATAGCGTCATAACTAAAATATAACTCATTAATTTCAATAACGTCATAACTAAAATATAACTCATTAATTTCAATAACGTCATAACTAAAAAATAACTCATTAATTTCAATAACGTCATAACTCAAATATAACTCATTAATTTCAATAGCGTCATAACTTAAATATAACTCATTAATTTCAATAACGTCATAACTAAAATATAACTCATTAATTTCAATAGCGTCATCACTTGAATATAACTCATTAATTTCAATAGCGTCATGACTCAAATATCACTCATTAATTTTAATAGCGTCATGACTCAAATATAACTCATTAATTTCAATAGCGTCATAACTTAAATATAACTCATTAATTTCAATAACGTCATAACTAAAATATAACTCATTAATTTCAATAGCGTCATGACTCAAATATAACTCATTAATTTCAATAGCGTCATGACTCAAATATAACTCATTAATTTCAATAGCGTCATAACTTAAATATAACTCATTAATTTCAATAACGTCATAACTAAAATATAACTCATTAATTTCAATAGCGTCATAACTCAAATATAACTCATTAATTTCAATAGCGTCATGACTCAAATATAACTCATTAATTTCAATAGCGTCATAACTCAAATATAACTCATTAATTTCAATAACGTCATAACTAAAATATCACTCATTTTTTGTCACGTACACTATCCTGTTCAGAAATGACTAATCTATACCATTATGTTATTTTATACTTACATTTTTTTCATCCAAGAAAAGTTTATTTAAACTCAATGCTTGATGTTATGATTAATTTGAACTGATGAAAAAATGATTAGCCCGTACGTTCAATGGAAAATACCTAAACATACAGTAAAAATCCTCTATAGTGAGTGTAGAGTCCTGAATAAGAGAACATACCCCGTATAGTGAACAAATTTCTTTTAGTCTGCCATGAAATGGCCCTCAGTTTTCTAAAATTAATAACTATATAACAGACTAAAGAAAATTTGTTCACTATACGAGGTAATTCTCTTAATCAGGACTCTAAATTTACTATAGAGGATTGAAACTATTGAAAAAGAACATTCATTAGATATTGAAATTACAAAGCGATATGTTACTATATTAGTATAACAGACTTCTATACTCATTACTTACAGTACAAACCTGTACACTAATTTACTTTGCCATCTTCCGTCTCTAAAATTCATTGCCTAACACCCACCAATCGATTTGTTGTGACGTAATTTGGTATTTAAGATAACGTCGCAGACTGTTTAGCTTTTCGATGTTATCACACATGTATTTGCTTACCTTTTCTAAACCTATAAATGTCAGTTATTTAAATAGTGAAATTAGATTTAATTTCCTGGAACGAGGTGTATAAATTCAATGTTATTTATTTATTTCACTAAGTGTCATGATTTTAAATAAATTTTTCCTGCTTTATTATAAAAACAATTTTGAAATGTTCTGTAACCTCTACACTATTTAAAAATAAATCATTAAAATCAATAATTTAAAACCAATTCGTTTTATTTTTAATGGAAAATATTTTTTAAATATATTTTATAGGGTTTATGTTGTTTCAAATAGTTTTAAGACTGCTAAGTAATATTTATTTAGCCATTATATAATGGTTTTGTTAACAATATTTAAATTCTAAAATTTTACCCAATTGCTAATTTGTCTTTTTTTTCTACCAAGAAAGGATACCTTCTTATTTTCTAACGTGGAAGGTAAACCCACCAGAATTTTATCCCAAATTAAATAATTAACGAAAATACTTATGAATGAACCCATTTATTTAACAACTAAGATACAATTCTTTTTATTCCGTTATACTACCTCTTTAAAATGAAAATTGCAATTAAAGAAGTACAATAGAATTATCTTTCTAAAATGTATTAAACGTTAAAGTTAAATAAAAAAACGAGGTGAATTTTTCCCTGGTATATGTTTCCCATTAGATTTCATATATTTTGTGTGTGATCAAAATAATTTATTTCTGCGTAACAGAAATTCAGTTTGGTTGTTATTGTTGTTATCTAATTCTCGGAAAAGTACTCAGGTTCACTGCCAAGGTGTCGGTACATCGATTGGCCCTCTTCAATAATGCACAGAGATGTCACTGTGATGCATGGCCGCGAACTTTGTTGATTTATTTGTTGGTGGTGTGTTTTATTAGTGTGTACGTACATGTACCTACACAATAGAGCTGACTGAGAAGAAAGGAGTTCAATAACCTGCTTCTTTAGTAAATAAAGAAGATCATTATTAACGCAGTTGGGGAATTTATAATGTTGGTAATTACAGTGTATAATGATAGTATTTTAAAGTAAAATTTCATAAGACATTTTGTCATGCATGTCCGACGAAAGACGACATTGTAGAAGTATATTTTTAACTTTTGATAAATTACCAATGATTTATCGTAGCAGATAGATGATATTTTTATTATCGATTATAACCACCAACAGTAAGCCGATGATCGGTGATTATAATTACCCCAATAGTTTAGTATTCCAGATCATACAGTTTTATTTTCTTTTGAATAATTTTTATTTAATAATTTTTTTTTTCAATTAATTACAATTTTCCATATAGGGCTGATTTTAAAATTGTTAATGAATTGATAAGTTTATTAAATTGAAAAATGATTTCAACAAAAAGAATTTTTTATCTTGCCCAATCGAACAAGATTTTAAATTAATATTCCCGTGCCGTTATATAAATTTTTCATATCTATTAATAATTGAAAATTATCAAAAGGTCAACCAATTAGTCGATACTTATTTTTCTTCTAGCCTCATATTAAGCTATGTTTATTTATGCCTATGCGAGTTAATTCATTGAGTAGATACCAGTATTTGACATAATTATTGCATTTTAATAGTCCCAACACAGTATATAACTATACATATTGGTAATTATTATACTGTAATTAGTAAATAAATTAAACATACTGTAATTTGCTTATTATCCTAACAGATTTTTGTTCCAATTACATTTAATTGTACCTAAATTGTTGTAGAAGTGTACTGTAAATGTGTGAGTAATTACCTTGTATACTAATCATATTTATGGATTAGTGATTCTGCGTACGCACTAGAAACTATAGTTACTATAGAAACTATAGCTATGGTTATACTGTGTGTGGTTATCCTGTGTGTGGTTATACTGTGTGTGGTTATACTGTGTGTGGTTATCCTGTGTGTGGTTATACTGTGTGTGGTTATACTGTGTGTGGTTATACTGTGTGTGGTTATACTGTGTGTGGTTATACTGTGTGTGGTTATACTGTGTGTGGTTATACTGTGTGTGGTTATACTGTGTATGGTTATCCTGTGTGTGGTTATACTGTGTGTGGTTATACTGTGTGTGGTTATACTGTGTGTGGTTATACTGTGTGTGGTTATACTGTGTGTGATTATACTGTGTGTGGTTATACTGTGTGTGGTTATACTGTGTGTGGTTATACTGTGTGTGGTTATACTGTGTGTGGTTATACTGTGTGTGGTTATACTGTGTGTGGTTATACTGTGTGTGATTATACTGTGTGTGGTTATACTGTGTGTGGTTATACTGTGTGTGGTTATACTGTGTGTGGTTATACTGTGTGTGGTTATCCTGTGTGTGGTTATCCTGTGTGTGGTTATACTGTGTGTGGTTATACTGTGTGTGATTATACTGTGTGTGGTTATACTGTGTGTGGTTATACTGTGTATGGTTATCCTGTGTGTGGTTATACTGTGTGTGGTTATACTGTGTATGGTTATCCTATGTGTGGTTATCCTATGTGTGGTTATACTGTGTGTGGTTATCCTGTGTGTGGTTATACTGTGTGTGGTTATACTGTGTGTGGTTATCCTGTGTGTGGTTAAATTGTGTATGGTTATACTGTGTGTGGTTATCCTATGTATGGTTATCCTATGTGTGGTTATACTGTGTGTGGTTATACTGTGTGTGGTTATACTGTGTGTGGTTATCCTATGTGTGGTTATACTGTGTGTGGTTATCCTGTGTGTGGTTATACTGTGTGTGGTTATACTGTGTGTGGTTATACTGTGTGTGGTTATACTGTGTGTGGTTATACTGGGTGTGGTTATATTGTGTATGGTTATACTGTGTGTGGTTATCCTATGTATGGTTATCCTATGTGTGGTTATACTGTGTGTGGTTATACTGTGTGTGGTTATACTGTGTGTGGTTATCCTGTGTGTGGTTATACTGTGTGTGGTTATACTGTGTGTGGTTATATTGTGTATGGTTATACTGTGTGTGGTTATCCTATGTATGGTTATCCTATGTGTGGTTATACTGTGTGTGGTTATACTGTGTGTGGTTATACTGTGTGTGGTTATCCTGTGTGTGGTTATACTGTGTGTGGTTATATTGTGTGTGGTTATACTGTGTGTGGTTATACTGTGTGTGGTTATCCTATGTATGGTTATCCTATGTGTGGTTATACTGTGTGTGGTTATACTGTGTGTGGTTATACTGTGTGTGGTTATCCTGTGTGTGGTTATACTGTGTGTGGTTATACTGTGTGTGGTTATACTGTGTGTGGTTATATTGTGTGTGGTTATACTGTGTGTGGTTATACTGTGTGTGGTTATACTGTGTGTGGTTATACTGTGTGTGGTTATACTGTGTGTGGTTATACTGTGTGTGGTTATATTGTGTGTGGTTATATTGTGTGTGGTTATCCTGTGTGTGGTTATACTGTGTGTGGTTATACTGTGTGTGGTTATACTGTGTGTGGTTATACTGTGTATGGTTATATTGTGTGTGGTTATACTGTGTGTGGTTATCCTGTGTGTGGTTATACTGTGTGTGGTTATACTGTGTATGGTTATATTGTGTGTGGTTATACTGTGTGTGGTTATCCTGTGTGTGGTTATACTGTGTGTGGTTATACTGTGTGTGGTTATCCTATGTATGGTTATCCTATGTGTGGTTATACTGTGTGTGGTTATACTGTGTGTGGTTATACTGTGTGTGGTTATCCTGTGTGTGGTTATACTGTGTATGGTTATATTGTGTGTGGTTATACTGTGTGTGGTTATACTGTGTGTGGTTATCCTGTGTGTGGTTATACTGTGTGTGGTTATACTGTGTGTGGTTATACTGTGTGTGGTTATACTGTGTGTGGTTATACTGTGTGTGGTTATACTGTGTGTGGTTATACTGTGTATGGTTATATTGTGTATGGTTATACTGTGTGTGGTTATACTGTGTGTGGTTATCCTGTGTGTGGTTATACTGTGTGTGGTTATACTGTGTGTGGTTATACTGTGTGTGGTTATATTGTGTGTGGTTATATTGTGTGTGGTTATCCTGTGTGTGGTTATACTGTGTGTGGTTATACTGTGTGTGGTTATACTGTGTGTGGTTATACTGTGTATGGTTATATTGTGTGTGGTTATACTGTGTGTGGTTATCCTGTGTGTGGTTAAACTGTGTGTGGTTATACTGTGTGTGGTTATACTGTGTATGGTTATACTGTGTGTGGTTATACTGTGTGTGGTTATACTGTGTGTGGTTATACTGTGTATGGTTATATTGTGTATGGTTATACTGGGTGTGGTTATACTGTGTGTGGTTATACTGTGTATGGTTATACTGTGTGTGGTTATACTGTGTGTGGTTATACTGTGTGTGGTTATACTGTGTATGGTTATATTGTGTATGGTTATCCTGTGTGTGGTTATCCTGTGTGTGGTTATCCTGTGTGTGGTTATACTGTGTGTGGTTATACTGTGTGTGGTTATACTGTGTGTGGTTATCCTGTGTGTGGTTATACTGTGTGTGGTTATACTGTGTGTGGTTATACTGTGTGTGGTTATACTGTGTGTGGTTATACTGTGTGTGGTTATACTGTGTATGGTTATATTGTGTGTAATTTTCTTTAATATGTAATACATAAATATTTATAATTCAAACAATTTTTATCTTATATCTTTGTTAATTCAATACTGAACATATAACGATATGTTCCAATTAATTACTTCTGTTGTTAAATAACTGAACAAACAGGAGAAAAACACTAAAATGACTCGATTATCAAACAATCTTGATATGTATTTATTCAGTAATTACGCACCCATTAAAATAAGATTGACACTTTATTATTTTTGTGACTATATTTAGTCACTTTAACTGAGTATGAAAACCTACTCACTGAACGTAAAGGGTTAACTCTTCTACATAGACTGTAAATGATGATTGAGCATGTGCTATGAATTACTTATATGTTAATGTGGATCATAGATACTACTAGCAATAGTCATATGACGATCATTAAATATAATCGATACTGTAAATAAAAAAAATACTGCTCTTAAATTTCCTTTGAATATTCATTGAATAATATGCGAGTGAAAAGTAAATGAAATACTGTTCTCAAATTACGTAGAGTTTAATGTATAAAGTTGATAAAATACTGTTCACAAACTACGTAAAGTTTAATGTATAAAGTAAATGAAATAATGTTCTTAAAGCACGTAGAGATTAATGAATAAAGTAAATGAAATACTGTTCTTAAAATACGTAAAGTTTAATGTATAAAGTAAATGAAATACTGTTCTTAAAATACGTAAAGTTTAATGTATAAAGTAAATGAAATACTGTTCTTAAAGCACGTAGAGATTAATGGATAAAGTAAATGAAATACTGTTCTTAAAATTCGTAAAGTTTAATGTTTAAAGTAAATGAAATACTGTTCTTAAAGCACGTAGAGTTTAATGAATGAAGTAAATGAAATACTGTTCTTAAAATACGTAGAGTTTAAAATATAAAGTAAATGAAATACTGATCTCAAAGAGTAAATGTAGATGATTTTGATTCAGTATGGATGAATATTAAAATCATTCGTTTCACCGAATGTGAATAAAAACATATTTTTCTAATATTAACCAAACATATTACAAACATCTTAACTTGAACCGGAGATATGGTTGATACAAAAAGGGTACATCTCTGTAAGAGACCCTGAATAGGTGAGTAATCTCTTTGTCATTTATTGTAATCACGTGTAGTAATAACACGTTTGTAGAAGCCCAACAGTGAAACTAATTACACTTGACCTCAAATGTTCAACCTTGGGTACAAAAAGTTGTCAGTTTTCTTTATCAATTATCAGAAGCTTTTCTGAGTTAAGTACTTAAGTGGACTACTATTCAATTCAGATATAAGTTACTTTGATATAAACTGGCCCAAATTGTCACACTATAGAGATCTTATCCTATAATTGTACACTATAAATTAACTATATTGTGGACAAAGTAGATTTGTTCTAAATCATTTATTAAGTGAGTGGTACATCACATGCCATATTTCAGTAGATAGATTTGTCATATAATATGTACGAGAAAAGAGAGTATTTGTAGCACTGGACACGTGATTTTAATTGTTGAATTTATATTGTTTTAAAAAGCATCTTATTAGAGTCCGCTATCTTCACTTGGTAAAATTTTGGTCCGTTATCTTTACTAGCTTCATTTCTGGTCTGTTATCTTTACTAGCTTCATTTCTGGTCTGTTATCTTTACTAGCTTCATTTCTGGTCCGTTATCTTTACTACCTTCATTTCTGGTCCGTTATCTTTACTAGCTTCATTTCTGGTCTGTTATCTTTACTAGCTTCACTTCTGGTCCGTTTTCTTTACTAGCTTCATTTCAGGTCCGTTTTCTTTACTAGGTTCATTTCTGGTCCGTTATCTTTACTAGCTTCACTTCTGGTCCGTTTTCTTTACTACCTTCATTTCAGGTCCGTTTTCTTTACTAGGTTCATTTCTGGTCCGTTATCTTTACTAGCTTCACTTCTGGTCCGTTTTCTTTACTAGCTTCATTTCAGGTCCGTTTTCTTTACTAGGTTCATTTCTGGTCCGTTATCTTTACTAGCTTCACTTCTGGTCCGTTATTTTTACTAGCTTCATTTCTGGTCCGTTATCTTTACTAGCTTCATTTCAGGTCCGTTATCTTTACTAGCTTCATTTCTGGTCTGTTATCTTTACTAGGTTCACTTCTGGTCCGTTATTTTTACTAGCTTCATTTCTGGTCCGTTATCTTTACTAGCTTCATTTCAGGTCCGTTATCTTTACTAGCTTCATTTCTGGTCTGTTATCTTTACTAGGTTCATTTCAGGTCCGTTATCTTTACTAGCTTCATTTCTAGTCCGTTATCTTTACTAGCTTCACTTCTGGTCCGTTATCTTTACTAGCTTCATTTCTGGTCCGTTATCTTTACTAGCTTCATTTCTGGTCTGTTATCTTTACTAGGTTCATTTCAGGTCCGTTATCTTTACTAGCTTCATTTCTAGTCCGTTATCTTTACTAGCTTCACTTCTGGTCCGTTATCTTTACTAGCTTCATTTCAGGTCCGTTTTCTTTACTAGCTTCATTTCCGGTCCGTTATCTTTACTAGCTTCATTTCAGGTCCGTTTTCTTTACTAGCTTCATTTCAGGTCCGTTTTCTTTACTAGGTTCATTTCAGGTCCGTTTTCTTTACTAGGTTCATTTCTGGTCCGTTTTCTTGACTAGCTTCATTTCAGGTCCGTTTTCTTTACTAGGTTCATTTCAGGTCCGTTATCTTTACTAGCTTCATTTCTGGTCCGTTATCTTTACTAGCTTCATTTCTGGTCCGTTATCTTTACTAGCTTCATTTCTGGTCCGTTATCTTTACTAGCTACATTTCTGGTCCGTTATCTTTACTAGCTTCATTTCTGGTCCGTTATCTTTACTAGCTTCATTTCAGGTCCGTTTTCTTTACTAGCTCCCAATAGCATATATTTAATGGCTACTGCAGATGCCGTGAGGAATGAAGGGGTTGAACTGATTCAGTTAATGATAATATTTAAAAAGAAAGGTTTCGAAATGAATGATTAGTGTAGACTCGTAGAGGTTACGGAACAGATTTCATTTGTATGTATAATAAAGTCTTGAATAACCTAGAAAATCGTCTCTGTAAATAGATACGAATAATATTCCACTAAGGATGAACTCTTACGGTGAAGAACATTCATACAACATCTATTTACAGTCAACACAAATAATATTCCACTAGGGATGATCTCTTACGGTGAAGAACATTCATACAATATCTATTCTCAGTCAATACAAATAATATTCCACTAGGGATGAACTCTTACGGTGAAGAACATTCATACAACATCTATTTACAGTCAACACAAATAATATTCCACTAGGGATGAACTCTTACGGTGAAGAACATTCATACAATATCTATTTACAGTCAGTACAAATAATATTCCACTAGGGATGAACTCATACGGTGAAGAACATTCATACAATATCTATTTACAGTCAATACAAATAATATTCCACTAGGGATGAACTCTTACGGTGAAGAACATTCATACAATATCTATTTACAGTCAATACAAATAATATTCCACTAGGGATGAACTCTTACGGTGTAGAACATTCATACAATATCTATTTACAGTCAATACAAATAATATTCCACCAGGGATGAACTCTTACGGTGAAGAACATTCATACAACATCTATTTACAGTCAACACAAATACGATTCCACTAGGGATGATCTCTTACGGTGAAGAACATTCATACAATATCTATTCACAGTCAATACAAATAATATTCCACTAGGGATGAACTCTTACGGTGAAGAACATTCATACAACATCTATTTACAGTCAACACAAATAATATTCCACTAGGGATGAACTCTTACGGTGAAGAAAATTCATACAATATCTATTTACAGTCAATACAAATAATATTCCACTAGGGATGAACTCATACGGTGAAGAACATTCATACAATATCTATTTACAGTCAATACAAATAATATTCCACTAGGGATGAACTCTTACGGTGAAGAACATTCATACAATATCTATTTACAGTCAATACAAATAATATTCCACTAAGGATGAACTCTTACGGTGAAGAAAATTCATACAATATCTATTTACAGTCAATACAAATAATATTCCACTAGGGATGAACTCTTACGGTGAAGAAAATTCATACAATATCTATTTACAGTCAATACAAATAATATTCCACTAGGGATGAACTCTTACGGTGAAGAACATTCATACAATATCTATTTACAGTCAATACAAATAATATTTCACTAGGGATGAACTCTTACGGTGAAGAACATTCATACAATATCTATTTACAGTCAATACAAATAATATTCCACTAGGGATGAACTCTTACGGTGAAGAACATTCATACAATATCTATTTACAGTCAATACAAATAATATTCCACTAGGGATGAACTCTTACGGTGAAGAACATTCATACAATATCAATTTACAGTCGATACAAATAATATTCCACTAGGAATGAACTCTAACGGTGAAGAACATTCATACAATATCTATTTACAGTCAATACAAATAATATTTCACTAGGGATGAACTCTTACGGTGAAGAACATTCATACAATATCTATTTACAGTCAATACAAATAATATTCCACTAGGGATGAACTCTTACAGTGAAGAACATTCATACAATATCTATTTACAGTCAATACAAATAATATTACACTAGGGATGAACTCTTACGGTGAAGAACATTCATACAATATCTATTTACAGTCAATACAAATAATATTCCACTAGGGATGAACTCTTACGGTGAAGAACATTCATACAATATCTATTTACAGTCAATACAAATAATATTCCACTAGGGATGAACTCTTACAGTGAAGAACATTCATACAATATCTATTTACAGTCAATACAAATAATATTCCACTAGGGATGAACTCTTACGGTGAAGAACATTCATACAATATCTATTTACAGTCAATACAAATAATATTCCACTATGGATGAACTCTTACGGTGTAGAACATTCACACAATATCTATTTACAGTCAATACAAATAATATTCCACCAGGGATGAACTCTTACGGTGAAGAACATTCATACAATATCTATTTACAGTCAATACAATAATATTCCACTAGAGATGAACTCTTACGGTGAAGAACATTCATTTAACATCTATTTACAGTCAATACAAATAATATTCCACTAGGGATGAACTCTTACGGTGAAGAACATTCATACAATATCTATTTACAGTCAATACAAATAATATTCCACTAGGGATGAACTCTTACGGAGAAGAACATTCATACAATATCTATTTACAGTCAATACAAATAATATTTCACTAGGGATGAACTCTTACGGTGAAGAACATTCATACAATATCTATTTACAGTCAATACAAATAATATTCCACTAGGGATGAACTCTTACGGTGAAGAACATTCATACAATATCTATTTACAGTCAATACAAATAATATTCCACTAGGGATGAACTCTTACGGTGAAGAACATTCATACAATATCAATTTACAGTCGATACAAATAATATTCCACTAGGAATGAACTCTTACGGTGAAGAACATTCATACAATATCTATTTACAGTCAATACAAATAATATTTCACTAGGGATGAACTCTTACGGTGAAGAACATTCATACAATATCTATTTACAGTCAATACAAATAATATTCCACTAGGGATGAACTCTTACGGTGAAGAACATTCATACAATATCTATTTACAGTCAATACAAATAATATTTCACTAGGGATGAACTCTTACAGTGAAGAACATTCATACAATATCTATTTACAGTCAATACAAATAATATTCCACTAGGGATGAACTCTTACGGTGAAGAACATTCATACAATATCTATTTACAGTCAATAAAAATAATATTCCACTATGGATGAACTCTTACGGTATAGAACATTCACACAATATCTATTTACAGTCAATACAAATAATATTCCACCAGGGATGAACTCTTACGGTGAAGAACATTCATACAATATCTATTTACAGTCAATACAAATAATATTCCACCAGGGATGAACTCTTACGGTGAAGAACATTCATACAACATCTATTTACAGTCAACACAAATAATATTCCACTAGGGATGATCTCTTACGGTGAAGAACATTCATACAATATCTATTCACAGTCAATACAAATAATATTCCACTAGGGATGAACTCTTACGGTGAAGAACATTCATACAACATCTATTTACAGTCAACACAAATAATATTCCACTAGGGATGAACTCTTACGGTGAAGAACATTCATACAATATCTATATACAGTCAGTACAAATAATATTCCACTAGGGATGAACTCATACGGTGAAGAACATTCATACAATATCTATTTACAGTCAATACAAATAATATTCCACTAGGGATGAACTCTTACGGTGAAGAACATTCATACAATATCTATTTACAGTCAATACAAATAATATTCCACTAGGGATGAACTCTTACGGTGAAGAAAATTCATACAATATCTATTTACAGTCAATACAAATAATATTCCACTAGGGATGAACTCTTACGGTGAAGAAAATTCATACAATATCTATTTACAGTCAATACAAATAATATTCCACTAGGGATGAACTCTTACGGTGAAGAACATTCATACAATATCTATTTACAGTCAATACAAATAATATTTCACTAGGGATGAACTCTTACGGTGAAGAACATTCATACAATATCTATTTACAGTCAATACAAATAATATTCCACTAGGGATGAACTCTTACAGTGAAGAACATTCATACAATATCTATTTACAGTCAATACAAATAATATTCCACTAGGGATGAACTCTTACGGTGAAGAACATTCATACAATATCTATTTACAGTCAATACAAATAATATTCCACTAGGGATGAACTCTTACAGTGAAGAACATTCATACAATATCTATTTACAGTCAATACAAATAATATTCCACTAGGGATGAACTCTTACGGTGAAGAACATTCATACAATATCTATTTACAGTCAATACAAATAATATTCCACTAGGGATGAACTCTTACAGTGAAGAACATTCATACAATATCTATTTACAGTCAATACAAATAATATTCCACTAGGGATGAACTCTTACGGTGAAGAACATTCATACAATATCTATTTACAGTCAATACAAATAATATTACACTAGGGATGAACTCTTACGGTGAAGAACATTCATACAATATCTATTTACAGCCAATACAAATAATATTCCACTAGGGATGAACTCTTACGGTGAAGAACATTCATACAATATCTATTTACAGTCAATACAAATAATATTCCACTAGGGATGAACTATTACAGTGAAGAACATTCATACAATATCTATTTACAGTCAATACAAATAATATTCCACTAGGGATGAACTCTTACGGTGAAGAACATTCATACAATATCTATTTACAGTCAATACAAATAATATTCCACTAGGGATGAACTCTTACGGTGAAGAACATTCATACAATATCAATTTACAGTCGATACAAATAATATTCCACTAGGAATGAACTCTTACGGTGAAGAACATTCATACAATATCTATTTACAGTCAATACAAATAATATTTCACTAGGGATGAACTCTTACGGTGAAGAACATTCATACAATATCTATTTACAGTCAATACAAATAATATTCCACTAGGGATGAACTCTTACAGTGAAGAACATTCATACAATATCTATTTACAGTCAATACAAATAATATTCCACTAGGGATGAACTCTTATGGTGAAGAACATTCATACAATATCTATTTACAGTCAATACAAATAATATTACACTAGGGATGAACTCTTACGGTGAAGAACATTCATACAATATCTATTTACAGTCAATACAAATAATATTCCACCAGGGATGAACTCTTACGGTGAAGAACATTCATACAATATCTATTTACAGTCAATACAAATAATATTTCACTAGGGATGAACTCTTACGGTGAAGAACATTCATTTAATATCTATTTAAAGTCAATACAAATAATATTCCACTAGGGATGAACTCTTACGGTGAAGAACATTCATTTAATATCTATTTACAGTCAATACAAATAATATTCCACTAGGGATGAACTCTTACGGTGAAGAACATTCATACAATATCTATTTACAGTCAATACAAATAATATTCCACTAGGGATGAACTCTTACGGTGAAGAACATTCATACAATATCAATTTACAGTCGATACAAATAATATTCCACTAGGAATGAACTCTTACGGTGAAGAACATTCATACAATATCTATTTACAGTCAATACAAATAATATTTCACTAGGGATGAACTCTTACGGTGAAGAACATTCATACAATATCTATTTACAGTCAATACAAATAATATTCCACTAGGGATGAACTCTTACGGTGAAGAACATTCATACAATATCTATTTACAGTCAATACAAATAATATTCCACTAGGGATGAACTCTTACAGTGAAGAACATTCATACAATATCTATTTACAGTCAATACAAATAATATTCCACTAGGGATGAACTCTTACGGTGAAGAACATTCATACAATATCTATTTACAGTCGATACAAATAATATTCCACTATGGATGAACTCTTACGGTGTAGAACATTCACACAATATCTATTTACAGTCAATACAAATAATATTCCACCAGGGATGAACTCTTACGGTGAAGAAAATTCATACAATATCTATTTACAGTCAATACAAATAATATTCCACTAGGGATGAACTCTTACGGTGAAGAAAATTCATACAATATCTATTTACAGTCAATACAAATAATATTCCACTAGGGATGAACTCTTACGGTGAAGAACATTCATACAATATCTATTTACAGTCAATACAAATAATATTTCACTAGGGATGAACTCTTACAGTGAATAACATTCATATAATGTCTATTTACAGTCAATACAAATAATATTCCACTAGGGATGAACTCTTACGGTGAAGAACATTCATACAATATCTATTTAAAGTCAATACAAATAATATTCCACTAGGGATGAACTTTTACAGTGAAGAACATTCATACAATATCTATTTACAGTCAATACAAATAATATTCCACTAGGAATGAACTCTTACGGTGAAGAACATTCATACAATATCTATTTACAGTCAATACAAATAATATTCCACTAGGGATGAACTCTTACAGTGAAGAACATTCATACAATATCTATTTACAGTCAATACAAATAATATTCCACTAGGGATGAACTCTTATGGTGAAGAACATTCATACAATATCTATTTACAGTCAATACAAATAATATTCCACTAGGGATGAACTCTTATGGTGAAGAACATTCATACAATATCTATTTACAGTCAATACAAATAATATTACACTAGGGATGAACTTTTACGGTGAAGAACATTCATACAATATCTATTTACAGTCAATACAAATAATATTCCACTAGGGATGAACTCTTACGGTGAAGAACATTCATACAATATCTATTTACAGTCAATACAAATAATATTCCACTAGGGATGAACTCTTACGGTGAAGAACATTCATACAATATCTATTTACAGTCAATACAAATAATATTCCACTAGGGATGAACTCTTACGGTGAAGAACATTCATACAATATCAATTTACAGTCGATACAAATAATATTCCACTAGGAATGAACTCTTACGGTGAAGAACATTCATACAATATCAATTTACAGTCGATACAAATAATATTCCACTAGGAATGAACTCTTACGGTGAAGAACATTCATACAATATCTATTTACAGTCAATACAAATAATATTCCACTAGGGATGAACTCTTAAGGTGAAGAACATTCATACAATATCTATTTACAGTCAATACAAATAATATTACACTAGGGATGAACTCTTACGGTGAAGAACATTCATAAAATATCTATTTACAGTCAATACAAATAATATTCCACTAGGGATGAACTCTTACGGAGAAGAACATTCATACAATATCTATTTACAGTCAATACAAATAATATTTCACTAGGGATGAACTCTTACGGTGAAGAACATTCATACAATATCTATTTACAGTCAATACAAATAATATTCCACTAGGGATGAACTCTTACGGTGAAGAACATTCATACAATATCTATTTACAGTCAATACAAATAATATTCCACTAGGGATGAACTCTTACGGTGAAGAACATTCATACAATATCAATTTACAGTCGATACAAATAATATTCCACTAGGAATGAACTCTTACGGTGAAGAACATTCATACAATATCTATTTACAGTCAATACAAATAATATTTCACTAGGGATGAACTCTTACGGTGAAGAACATTCATACAATATCTATTTACAGTCAATACAAATAATATTCCACTAGGGATGAACTCTTACGGTGAAGAACATTCATACAATATCTATTTACAGTCAATACAAATAATATTTCACTAGGGATGAACTCTTACAGTGAAGAACATTCATACAATATCTATTTACAGTCAATACAAATAATATTCCACTAGGGATGAACTCTTACGGTGAAGAACATTCATACAATATCTATTTACAGTCAATAAAAATAATATTCCACTATGGATGAACTCTTACGGTATAGAACATTCACACAATATCTATTTACAGTCAATACAAATAATATTCCACCAGGGATGAACTCTTACGGTGAAGAACATTCATACAATATCTATTTACAGTCAATACAAATAATATCCCAAAAGGGATGAACTCTTACAGTGAAGAACATTCATACAATATCTATTTACAGTCAATACAAATAATATTCCACTAGGGATGAACTCTTACGGTGAAGAACATTCATACAATATCTATTTACAGTCAATACAAATAATATTCCACTAGGGATGAACTCTTACGGTGTAGAACATTCACACAATATCTATTTACAGTCAATACAAATAATATTCCACCAGGGATGAACTCTTACGGTGAAGAACATTCATACAACATCTATTTACAGTCAACACAAATAATATTCCACTAGGGATGATCTCTTACGGTGAAGAACATTCATACAATATCTATTCACAGTCAATACAAATAATATTCCACTAGGGATGAACTCTTACGGTGAAGAACATTCATACAACATCTATTTACATTCAACACAAATAATATTCCACTAGGGATGAACTCTTACGGTGAAGAACATTCATACAATATCTATATACAGTCAGTACAAATAATATTCCACTAGGGATGAACTCATACGGTGAAGAACATTCATACAATATCTATTTACAGTCAATACAAATAATATTCCACTAGGGATGAACTCTTACGGTGAAGAACATTCATACAATATCTATTTACAGTCAATACAAATAATATTCCACTAGGGATGAACTCTTACGGTGAAGAAAATTCATACAATATCTATTTACAGTCAATACAAATAATATTCCACTAGGGATGAACTCTTACGGTGAAGAAAATTCATACAATATCTATTTACAGTCAATACAAATAATATTCCACTAGGGATGAACTCTTACGGTGAAGAACATTCATACAATATCTATTTACAGTCAATACAAATAATATTTCACTAGGGATGAACTCTTACGGTGAAGAACATTCATACAATATCTATTTACAGTCAATACAAATAATATTCCACTAGGGATGAACTCTTACAGTGAAGAACATTCATACAATATCTATTTACAGTCAATACAAATAATATTCCACTAGGGATGAACTCTTACGGTGAAGAACATTCATACAATATCTATTTACAGTCAATACAAATAATATTCCACTAGGGATGAACTCTTACAGTGAAGAACATTCATACGATATCTATTTACAGTCAATACAAATTATATTCCACTAGGGATGAACTCTTACGGTGAAGAACATTCATACAATATCTATTTACAGTCAATACAAATAATATTCCACTAGGGATGAACTCTTACAGTGAAGAACATTCATACAATATCTATTTACAGTCAATACAAATAATATTCCACTAGGGATGAACTCTTACGGTGAAGAACATTCATACAATATCTATTTACAGTCAATACAAATAATATTACACTAGAGATGAACTCTTACGGTGAAGAACATTCATACAATATCTATTTACAGCCAATACAAATAATATTCCACTAGGGATGAACTCTTACGGTGAAGAACATTCATACAATATCTATTTACAGTCAATACAAATAATATTCCACTAGGGATGAACTCTTACAGTGAAGAACATTCATACAATATCTATTTACAGTCAATACAAATAATATTCCACTAGGGATGAACTCTTACGGTGAAGAACATTCATACAATATCTATTTACAGTCAATACAAATAATATTCCACTAGGGATGAACTCTTACGGTGAAGAACATTCATACAATATCAATTTACAGTCGATACAAATAATATTCCACTAGGAATGAACTCTTACGGTGAAGAACATTCATACAATATCTATTTACAGTCAATACAAATAATATTTCACTAGGGATGAACTCCTACGGTGAAGAACATTCAAACAATATCTATTTACAGTCAATACAAATAATATTCCACTAGGGATGAACTCTTACAGTGAAGAACATTCATACAATATCTATTTACAGTCAATACAAATAATATTCCACTAGGGATGAACTCTTATGGTGAAGAACATTCATACAATATCTATTTACAGTCAATACAAATAATATTACACTAGGGATGAACTCTTACGGTGAAGAACATTCATACAATATCTATTTACAGTCAATACAAATAATATTCCACCAGGGATGAACTCTTACGGTGAAGAACATTCATACAATATCTATTTACAGTCAATACAAATAATATTTCACTAGGGATGAACTCTTACGGTGAAGAACATTCATTTAATATCTATTTAAAGTCAATACAAATAATATTCCACTAGGGATGAACTCTTACGGTGAAGAACATTCATTTAATATCTATTTACAGTCAATACAAATAATATTCCACTAGGGATGAACTCTTACGGTGAAGAACATTCATACAATATCTATTTACAGTCAATACAAATAATATTCCACTAGGGATGAACTCTTACGGTGAAGAACATTCATACAATATCAATTTACAGTCGATACAAATAATATTCCACTAGGAATGAACTCTTACGGTGAAGAACATTCATACAATATCTATTTACAGTCAATACAAATAATATTTCACTAGGGATGAACTCTTACGGTGAAGAACATTCATACAATATCTATTTACAGTCAATACAAATAATATTCCACTAGGGATGAACTCTTACGGTGAAGAACATTCATACAATATCTATTTACAGTCAATACAAATAATATTCCACTAGGGATGAACTCTTACAGTGAAGAACATTCATACAATATCTATTTACAGTCAATACAAATAATATTCCACTAGGGATGAACTCTTACGGTGAAGAACATTCATACAATATCTATTTACAGTCGATACAAATAATATTCCACTATGGATGAACTCTTACGGTGTAGAACATTCACACAATATCTATTTACAGTCAATACAAATAATATTCCACCAGGGATGAACTCTTACGGTGAAGAAAATTCATACAATATCTATTTACAGTCAATACAAATAATATTCCACTAGGGATGAACTCTTACGGTGAAGAAAATTCATACAATATCTATTTACAGTCAATACAAATAATATTCCACTAGGGATGAACTCTTACGGTGAAGAACATTCATACAATATCTATTTACAGTCAATACAAATAATATTTCACTAGGGATGAACTCTTACAGTGAAGAACATTCATATAATGTCTATTTACAGTCAATACAAATAATATTCCACTAGGGATGAACTCTTACGGTGAAGAACATTCATACAATATCTATTTAAAGTCAATACAAATAATATTCCACTAGGGATGAACTTTTACAGTGAAGAACATTCATACAATATCTATTTACAGTCAATACAAATAATATTCCACTAGGAATGAACTCTTACGGTGAAGAACATTCATACAATATCTATTTACAGTCAATACAAATAATATTCCACTAGGGATGAACTCTTACAGTGAAGAACATTCATACAATATCTATTTACAGTCAATACAAATAATATTCCACTAGGGATGAACTCTTATGGTGAAGAACATTCATACAATATCTATTTACAGTCAATACAAATAATATTCCACTAGGGATGAACTCTTACGGTGAAGAAAATTCATACAATATCTATTTACAGTCAATACAAATAATATTCCACTAGGGATGAACTCTTACGGTGAAGAACATTCATACAATATCTATTTACAGTCAATACAAATAATATTTCACTAGGGATGAACTCTTACGGTGAAGAACATTCATACAATATCTATTTACAGTCAATACAAATAATATTCCACTAGGGATGAACTCTTACAGTGAAGAACATTCATACAATATCTATTTACAGTCAATACAAATAATATTCCACTAGGGATGAACTCTTACGGTGAAGAACATTCATACAATATCTATTTACAGTCAATACAAATAATATTCCACTAGGGATGAACTCTTACAGTGAAGAACATTCATACGATATCTATTTACAGTCAATACAAATAATATTCCACTAGGGATGAACTCTTACGGTGAAGAACATTCATACAATATCTATTTACAGTCAATACAAATAATATTCCACTAGGGATGAACTCTTACGGTGAAGAAAATTCATACAATATCTATTTACAGTCAATACAAATAATATTCCACTAGGGATGAACTCTTACGGTGAAGAAAATTCATACAATATCTATTTACAGTCAATACAAATAATATTCCACTAGGGATGAACTCTTACGGTGAAGAACATTCATACAATATCTATTTACAGTCAATACAAATAATATTTCACTAGGGATGAACTCTTACGGTGAAGAACATTCATACAATATCTATTTACAGTCAATACAAATAATATTCCACTAGGGATGAACTCTTACAGTGAAGAACATTCATACAATATCTATTTACAGTCAATACAAATAATATTCCACTAGGGATGAACTCTTACGGTGAAGAACATTCATACAATATCTATTTACAGTCAATACAAATAATATTCCACTAGGGATGAACTCTTACAGTGAAGAACATTCATACGATATCTATTTACAGTCAATACAAATTATATTCCACTAGGGATGAACTCTTACGGTGAAGAACATTCATACAATATCTATTTACAGTCAATACAAATAATATTCCACTAGGGATGAACTCTTACAGTGAAGAACATTCATACAATATCTATTTACAGTCAATACAAATAATATTCCACTAGGGATGAACTCTTACGGTGAAGAACATTCATACAATATCTATTTACAGTCAATACAAATAATATTACACTAGAGATGAACTCTTACGGTGAAGAACATTCATACAATATCTATTTACAGCCAATACAAATAATATTCAACTAGGGATGAACTCTTACGGTGAAGAACATTCATACAATATCTATTTACAGTCAATACAAATAATATTCCACTAGGGATGAACTCTTACAGTGAAGAACATTCATACAATATCTATTTACAGTCAATACAAATAATATTCCACTAGGGATGAACTCTTACGGTGAAGAACATTCATACAATATCTATTTACAGTCAATACAAATAATATTCCACTAGGGATGAACTCTTACGGTGAAGAACATTCATACAATATCAATTTACAGTCGATACAAATAATATTCCACTAGGAATGAACTCTTACGGTGAAGAACATTCATACAATATCTATTTACAGTCAATACAAATAATATTTCACTAGGGATGAACTCCTACGGTGAAGAACATTCAAACAATATCTATTTACAGTCAATACAAATAATATTCCACTAGGGATGAACTCTTACAGTGAAGAACATTCATACAATATCTATTTACAGTCAATACAAATAATATTCCACTAGGGATGAACTCTTATGGTGAAGAACATTCATACAATATCTATTTACAGTCAATACAAATAATATTACACTAGGGATGAACTCTTACGGTGAAGAACATTCATACAATATCTATTTACAGTCAATACAAATAATATTCCACCAGGGATGAACTCTTACGGTGAAGAACATTCATACAATATCTATTTACAGTCAATACAAATAATATTTCACTAGGGATGAACTCTTACGGTGAAGAACATTCATTTAATATCTATTTAAAGTCAATACAAATAATATTCCACTAGGGATGAACTCTTACGGTGAAGAACATTCATTTAATATCTATTTACAGTCAATACAAATAATATTCCACTAGGGATGAACTCTTACGGTGAAGAACATTCATACAATATCTATTTACAGTCAATACAAATAATATTCCACTAGGGATGAACTCTTACGGTGAAGAACATTCATACAATATCAATTTACAGTCGATACAAATAATATTCCACTAGGAATGAACTCTTACGGTGAAGAACATTCATACAATATCTATTTACAGTCAATACAAATAATATTTCACTAGGGATGAACTCTTACGGTGAAGAACATTCATACAATATCTATTTACAGTCAATACAAATAATATTCCACTAGGGATGAACTCTTACGGTGAAGAACATTCATACAATATCTATTTACAGTCAATACAAATAATATTCCACTAGGGATGAACTCTTACAGTGAAGAACATTCATACAATATCTATTTACAGTCAATACAAATAATATTCCACTAGGGATGAACTCTTACGGTGAAGAACATTCATACAATATCTATTTACAGTCGATACAAATAATATTCCACTATGGATGAACTCTTACGGTGTAGAACATTCACACAATATCTATTTACAGTCAATACAAATAATATTCCACCAGGGATGAACTCTTACGGTGAAGAAAATTCATACAATATCTATTTACAGTCAATACAAATAATATTCCACTAGGGATGAACTCTTACGGTGAAGAAAATTCATACAATATCTATTTACAGTCAATACAAATAATATTCCACTAGGGATGAACTCTTACGGTGAAGAACATTCATACAATATCTATTTACAGTCAATACAAATAATATTTCACTAGGGATGAACTCTTACAGTGAAGAACATTCATATAATGTCTATTTACAGTCAATACAAATAATATTCCACTAGGGATGAACTCTTACGGTGAAGAACATTCATACAATATCTATTTAAAGTCAATACAAATAATATTCCACTAGGGATGAACTTTTACAGTGAAGAACATTCATACAATATCTATTTACAGTCAATACAAATAATATTCCACTAGGAATGAACTCTTACGGTGAAGAACATTCATACAATATCTATTTACAGTCAATACAAATAATATTCCACTAGGATGAACTCTTACAGTGAAGAACATTCATACAATATCTATTTACAGTCAATACAAATAATATTCCACTAGGGATGAACTCTTATGGTGAAGAACATTCATACAATATCTATTTACAGTCAATACAAATAATATTCCACTAGGGATGAACTCTTATGGTGAAGAACATTCATACAATATCTATTTACAGTCAATACAAATAATATTACACTAGGGATGAACTCTTACGGTGAAGAACATTCATACAATATCTATTTACAGTCAATACAAATAATATTCCACTAGGGATGAACTCTTACGGTGAAGAACATTCATACAATATCTATTTACAGTCAATACAAATAATATTCCACTAGGGATGAACTCTTACGGTGAAGAACATTCATACAATATCTATTTACAGTCAATACAAATAATATTCCACTAGGGATGAACTCTTACGGTGAAGAACATTCATACAATATCAATTTACAGTCGATACAAATAATATTCCACTAGGAATGAACTCTTACGGTGAAGAACATTCATACAATATCAATTTACAGTCGATACAAATAATATTCCACTAGGAATGAACTCTTACGGTGAAGAACATTCATACAATATCTATTTACAGTCAATACAAATAATATTCCACTAGGGATGAACTCTTATGGTGAAGAACATTCATACAATATCTATTTACAGTCAATACAAATAATATTACACTAGGGATGAACTCTTACGGTGAAGAACATTCATAC